>WNWK01041547.1:0-16399 GCA_009830355.1 Cherax destructor | reverse complement strand
GCCCCTCATATATTACTCTTGCTTTCTATTTTGATTTTTATTCACACAAAAATAGAAGATTTATTGTTATGCAAACTATTGCACTTGTGAAAGAATATTAGACTCACCAGTTGATGTGTATTGGACGCGTGGCGTGATTTGTTTACTCTTGAACATTGGCAAAAATCGAACATTTCCGCTACTTTGAGCTCAATTTCAAGGTTGTTTTCATCATGAAACTAATCAAAATCATCTCTATTCCTGTAATATGTTTTCCATTCTATCAAATGAGACCATGAAAAAGAAATACAACCATAAATACTATATGAAAATACACCTCAAAGTCGGTGTTTTATTCCAAAAACACAGTTTTTTTTTTCTCATTATGCACTGCGTGCTGCAGGATTTTTTTTATACAGCGCACACTGACCACACAGACCATTCTCTCATATGTGGGCCTACCAGCTTTCTCCGCTTGATTTGAAGCCGCTAGAATTTTTGAGTATATATCGTCCGAAACAGTGGCTCGCAAGACGTATATATACGACCGAAACAGTCAAAGGGTTAAAGGAGGGGTTTGGAATATTTGCTGTTTGGAGTGACATCTGAACTGTGATATCTGAGTGCCTCTGCAAAGACAGTGATTGTGTGTGTGAATGATGATGATGAAA
This sequence comes from Cherax destructor, assembly GCA_009830355.1. Taxonomy (NCBI): domain Eukaryota; kingdom Metazoa; phylum Arthropoda; class Malacostraca; order Decapoda; family Parastacidae; genus Cherax; species Cherax destructor. The sequence goes on along the minus strand of WNWK01041547.1, from coordinate 15,749 downwards.
GTGATTCTTTCTTTTTTGGGTCACCCTACCTCGGTGGGAGACAGTCAGTGTGTTGAAAAAATTAATAATCAGTTGTAAATAATCCAAGTGAAATCATTAGCTTACAGGCAGACAAATCACTGATTGAGAAATTGTACTGCACACACATTATAAGATCATAAAAAATATAGAATAATTGATAAGGAAAATTTCCTAACATCAACAGGGAGAACAAGAGCCCATTGTTATAGTGTAAAAAAAAAAGTAAGTCAAAATTAAACAAAAAAGTTTTTCTTCACACTTGTAGAAGAGTGGAAGAGCTCACAAGTGGAGGTAGTGAGGAGCTAGTATATTATTATTATTATAATCAAATAGAAGCGCTAAACCACAGGGGTTATACAGCACTGCAGGTTATTGCAGGATGCAGGGAGAATGGGTTGTAAGAGGGAGATGGATGATTAGTAGGGTATGGAGTGCAGCAGGATGGTGGATAGTGCAGGGATAGAGGGTAGCAAGAGATCAAGGTAGAAGGGACTGAGGGAGGTGCTAGAGGTATAATCTTCAGAGTTTGTGTAGTAAGTCAGTTTCTGTCAAAAAGTCAACGAGAGAGTCAGGATTAAAGGAGGGTCCATCTGCAAGAAGGGAAGGTAAAGAAAGGGCTGCAGAGCGAAGACGCTGTTGGAGGTAAATTCTGCGTGCTCGTTGATAGAGTGGGCAGTCCAACAGAATATGTCGAACAGACACTGGAACCTGACAATGCTCACAGAGAGGGGCAGGGAGCCTCTCCATGAGATACCCGTGAGTAAGACGAGTGTGGCCGATGCAAAGACGGGAGAGTGTAGTCTCCCAACCTCGACATTGGTGACAAGAAGAAGGCCAGAAACCTATAACCGGTTTAATAGAATGAAGTTTGTTATTCAGCAGGTCAGACCAGCGTTGTTGCCAACGGGTGCGAAGGTGGGTAGCAATGACCGCAAAATAGTCCGTGAAAGGAACACCTCTATATGAAACTGGAAGGTCATGTACTGCTGACTGCGCAGCAGTGTCTGCCTGTTCATTGCCCTGTACGTCAACATGACCAGGGACCCAACAAAAGACAATATCTTTATGCTTGCTAAAGATACGGCGTAACCAAAGGTGGATACGAAGAACTAGGGGGTGAGGTGTATAAATTTTACGGATAGCCTGTAAAGCACTAAGGGAGTCTGAAACGACCACAAATGGTGACACAAGCATAGATGCAATACGGATAAGTGCCACAAGAATGGCATACAATTCAGCCGTAAATGTGCTAGCCGAGAGTAATAGATGCCCTCGTACGACGCTGTCCGGAAACACTGCTGCGAATCCGACGCCGTCAGATGACTTTGAACCATCGGTGTATACTGCGATGGCATGGGAATGAGAACGGAAATGGTCTAGAAAGAAAGAGCGAGAAGCCGCCGTAGGTAGTTGGGCTTTCGCGCAAGTTAGAGCAATAGAACAGACACGGACAGCAGGAACTTCCCAAGGGGCAGGGAAAAGGGAGATGTTACATGAACATATAGAGGTGGGAGCTGAAGGGAAGACAGGAGTGAATGTAGACGAAGAGAAAAGGGACTAAGTAAGCAGGGGCGACGAACAAATAGAGCGCCTACTAACATCTGTAACAATCCTATACATGGAAGGATTGCGGAGGTCATGAGAGCGAACAAAATAGCGAATGCAATGTGCATCACGATGATCGGATAAGGATGGAATGTTCGCTTCTACATAGAGGCTCTCAACCGGGGAAGAACGAAATGCACCAAGGCATAAGCGTAATCCCTGGTGATGGATGGGATTAAGGATGGAAAGAGTAGCAGGGGAGGCCGCCGAATATATCTGGTCACCATAATCGAGTTTCGACAAAATTAGGGCTGAATGTAGGCGAAGGAGAGTTCTACGATCAGCCCCCCCATGAAAGAATTGCGAGGGTTTTAAGAAGGTTCAGCCTGGTGTGACAAGTTGCCTTCAGAGAGGTAATGTGAGGTTTCCAGGACAATCGACGGTCGAACAGGAGGCTGAGAAACCTGACTGTATCACGTTCTGGGATACGTGAGCCGTATAGGTACAATGGATGATCAGAGACCACTGAACGTCTAGTAAACGTAATTTGATTAGTTTTGCCACTAGAAAATTTAAACCCGTGAGTGGTGGCCCAATCAGAAACCCGGTTGATGGCATGCTGGAAGGAAACTGCAATGAGGTGACAGTCAGCACCTGCACAAGCTATAGCAAAGTCATCCACATAGAGCGATGACCAAATATTGGATGGGAGAACAGATGCCAGATTATTTATAGCAAGCAGAAAGTGTGTTGTGCTCAGAAAACATCCCTGGGGGACACCTTCAGCTTGGACAAATTACGGGGAGAGTTCATTACTGACCCGGACCCGGAAATGTCTGTCAGTTAAGAAGGCCTTAAGAAAGAATGGTAGGTTGCCTCGGAGGCCTAAGGAGTGGGCCTGGGCCAAGATATTATATCTCCAAGTTGTGTTATAAGCCTTCTCAAGGTCGAAAAAGATAGCAATAACCGAATGGTTATTCGCAAAGGCATTACGAATATACGTATCCAAGCGCAGCAAGGGGTCAATGGCAGAACGGCCCTTACGGAAGCCATATTGACTAGGGGAGAGACTATTGTGCGTCTCTAAATACCACATCAAACGTCTATTAACTAGACGTTCCATCACCTTGCAAACTGCACTGGTAAGAGCGATGGGACGGTAGTGAGAGGAATCACGTCCCGAAGTACCTGGTTTTCGAAAAGGGAGAACAATAGCAGACTTCCACAGCTGGGGAAGAACTCCTTGTGACCATATGAGATTAAAGAGTCGTAAGAGGACAGTAAGAGCAGACTGATGTAAATGCTGTAGCATACGAATATGTATGCCGTCTGGCCCAGCTGCCGATGATCGGCAAGCAAAGTGTTGCCTCCAGTTCTTGAAGGGTAAAAGGTACATTATAGGATTCTTCTCTAAGAGAAGAAAAATCTAAGGGCTTTAACTCGCTGGCAGACTTAGAAGAAAGGAACGAGGGGCATAGATGGAGCCCCTGAGAAATGCGGACGAGATGATTACCAATTTCAGTGGCAACGGCAAGAGGGTGTGCTATATCGACACCAGCAACCTGAAGAACAGGAGCCGGGTCGGGGGAGAATTTACCACTTAATTTGAGCACTTTCTTCCAGACTGCACTCATCGAGGAAGCCGAAGTGACAGTAGAAACGTAATCTCGCCAGCAAGTGCGTTTAGCATCACGTATGACACGGCGAGCAATAGCTCTCTTCTGCTTGAAATAAAGGAGTCTTTCTGTGGTTCTGTTATACCGATACTTGCCCCATGCAGCGTGTTTCAAATGCACTGCCCGAGCACAAGTAGGAGACCACCAAGGCACGCACTTCTGAGGATGCTTGCCCGAGGTTTGGGGAATAGAATGTGAAGCCGCTGTGAAGATGGAGGACGAAAAGAGATGTAAAACCTCATCAATGGAGGACGAGGTAGGAACCTCATGAAAGGCAGTAAGATGTGCGTAAAGGTCCCATTTCGCCCGGTCAAATTGCCAGCGTGGGCAATGAGGAGGTGGAGAAAACAAAGGGGACTTAAGGATGATTGGGAAATGATCGCTGTCATGTAAGTCCGGGAGGACAGACCAGGTGAAGTCAAGGACTGTTGAGGAAGAGCAGATGGAGAAATCGATAGAGGAGAAAGAATGAGTTCCAGGATCAAAATGGGTAGGAGTACCCGCATTTAAAACATGGAGGGGAAGAGAAGCAAGAAATGCCTCCAACTGAATGCCACGGGAGTCACAGTGCGACCCTCCCCAGAGAAAATGGTGTGCGTTAAAATCGCCAAGTAATAGAAGGGTGGCGGTAAGGAAGAAACCAGAAAATCAACATCTGGGATAGACAATGCCCGCGAAGGGGAGAGATATAAAGAACAGAGTGTATACCACTTATTCAAGTGGATATGGGCTGCGGTGTAATGTAAGGAAGAAGGAACATAGAGCTGACGGTATGGAACACCAGTGTGTATAAGAAGAGCACTTTCGTTAAAGGTTCCATCGGAAAAAGGATCCGATGAATATAACAAATCATAGCCTGAAAAGGGCTTGATAACAGTGGATTGTAATTTGGGTTCTTGCAAACAGACCCCAACAGGGGAAAACTGAGAGAGCAACACCTGAAGCTCACCCCGGTTACCCCTGAGGCCTCAGATATTCCACTGCAAATAAGCCATGATTTATGGAGAGAAAGATATAAGTGGAAGTGAGAGGAATCTATGGACTAGGGTTAGAAAAGTCCATGTGTGGAGGCAGCGGAAGACCTGTAATCAGAGAAGGAGGAGGACGTTGTGAAGGAAGGGGGGGGTTGAGACGAAGAAGAGAGATGAGGAACCTCAGGTGGAGTAGTGTCCATCATCGGTCCAGAAATATATTCTGCAATAGCTTCCAGTGTTTCGGAAGTCAAAGATGCAGAATGTGGGACTACATTAGAAATGGAAGAAGAGTGAGCAACGATCGGGAGTCTATAGACTGTACTAAAGTAGAGGGCGAGGAGATAGAAGAGGAAACTGTCGAAGGGGCTTGGGAGGGGACAGGGGATGAAGGTAGTGTATGAGGAGGATGAACCTCCACACACGTTATAGAACTAGTCAGAGGCGAAGATTGTGGCAGTAGGGATTTTTTGCCAGGCTTATGTGAAGAAGGGGGCGCTGAGGTTTAGGTGAAGGACGAGGACGTGTAGACTCTGAATTGTGCGAGTGAGTAGAGGAAGGAGTGTGGACAGTATGGGAAGCCGAGGTAGGGATCTCGGAGCCAAGAATATCAAAAGGATTCGAGACAGGGGTGATTGAGGATGAGGCGACCACAGAGGAATCCGTGGAAGTTGGGACCCCAGAAGCGGGGCGACATTTAGATATTCGAGAATAGGAAATACGGGGAAGTCTCCCTTGAAGGCGTAGATGAGAGACGGCCATAGCATATGAGAAGCCTTCCGCCTCTTTGAGACAACAGATTTCCCGCTCATTCAGGTAAACCTGACAATGGCGAGAATACGATGGATGTGCCTCATGACAGTTAAGGCAAGAGGGAGGTAGAGTACAAGAAGAACTGGCATGGTCGTCAGCACCACAGACTGGGCATTCGGCCATGGACCTGCAATATTTCGCTGGATGACCAAAACCCCAGCAGTTTCTACACTGTTGCGGTGTAGGGGTCACCTTTCCAACTTGTAAACATTGACCTGCAATGTAAACCGAAGGTGGTAGTTCACGGCAGTCAAATGTTAAACGAGCTATATTGCAAGGATAACGTCTTTGCTTATTGGCAGGGAGGACAAAAGTGTCAACTTTAAGGATAGGGAGTTCTTGGAGCTCAAGCTGCTCTAAAATGTCATCACCACATGTCTGGAAATTCCGTTGGACAATGGTGTGGGGCAAAATGACAGAACCACAACAAGAATTGAGGGAATGGTGCTTGTCAATAGTAACAGGAGCAGTATCTATGGTTGTAAGAAGAGAAAGATCGCGAGCTTGGCCAGCATGATGTACCGTGATGATGCGAGTGCCGCTCTTGAGAGCGTGAAATGAGATGTCTTTACCAACATGGCGTAGCAGAGCCTTACCAATACTATGGTCTGAAAGATAGGTATTAGGAGAAGTCGGTCGCAGAGTAAAAAACTTTGTCCATTGAGTAGTTTGAAACAGAGAGTTTAAGGGGAGTGCGTGACGAGCTGGTCGTTTCTGAGATGAACGAGAAGGAAGTGTCGAATCGTCATGTGTGGGTCTTGGTCGTTTGGGTGTGGGACCGGGGTTGGTCCGATGGGAGACGGGCGAGTGATTCGAAAATTGCCGCACCGTCGAGGGAGAAGCCGGAATTCAGGTCAGAGAAGAGCGAAGGTCAGACGTATTGAAAGGGCCAGTCGGGTCCCTGGTACCTGAAGCAGGTGACGAACCGGTACCAGCAAGAGGTACAGGGGTATTAGGGTTGTCCGAAGAGTCATCCATTAACGAGGTAGGGTCAGAACTAGGTGCGGTATCAAGGGGCCCGGGGGTAGGTTCACAGATCAGGGCATCCATGGTTAGGTTACTTCTTTCTTTTTGTTTTTAAGAAAAAAAAGAAAGAAGAAAAGAAAAGAAAATAAAAAAAGAATAAAAAAGGGGGGGAACGTGGAGGAATAGCTCGTAGGAGGAATGAAAGGGGCGTAAATCCCCCTCCGTGCCCAAGAGGACCTCAACACCGCAAGTAGTGCAGATGCTGCATGGAACCCGTGCCATACCCTACCCTTCATGCCAGTAAACCAGCAATCCAGGATAGCAACCTCACATCCACCGAGCCACCTCGGCAGACAAGAGAGGGCGGCCGGATATCCGCCACAAAGCATACCGCCTTTGGCCACCACCCCCGGAATCCGAAAGGTGGCCTCCAGAGATACACCTGTCGCCCGAAAGATACCCAAGGCCACCCCCCGGGAGACCGGAGAGGGATAGGGACATCCCCAGGCGATCCAGATTCCACGGCAAACTACACCACCACCGAGAACCTCAACGGAATGGGATTGGACCACGGTACCTTCCCCCTACCTAGGAACTAGAAAGCCTGTGGAGAGAAGCTCCCAGGGTAAAAATGGGAAGGAAATAAGGGAGGGATGAGGAGGAGGAGGAGGAAAGGGAAAAGGGAGGATGGGGAAGATGGGAAAGGGGAGGGGGGACTGGGGGGTAATTAGGTTCGGTCTGAGGAAGAAGACCAAGAGGTCCAATTCCTCAGACCGATAGCCTCTTTACCGCGACAAGGAGCCCCCCTTAAAGAGGTGTGAGGAGCTATAACTACTGCAAATGTTTAAAAATTTATAAATAAAATTACAAAGATAGATCACTATGAGCTTAGCTCTCTTCCTGCATTGCAATTGCATACAATCCACCATTTAACATGTTGGAAAGAAGGATTTGACAAGATAAACAAATTACTGCATAAAAGAAATGAATGGACAGAGAAACATTACCAATCTGGAGCAATCAGGGCGTGAGGTGCAATGGAACAAAAAAATTAGTTTAATACAAATTGAGAATTGAAAATTGAAAATTGAGAATTGAAAATTGAGAATTGAAAATTGAAAATTAGGTTGGGCAAATATTCTGTTAGTGGGATGGATTGTGAAGGACTTGCCTAGTATGGGCCAACAGGCCTGCTGCAGTGTTCCTCCATTCTTATGTTCTTAAAGAAAAAAAACTATAGGTAAAATACAAAAAGTTAATGTGGTACTCACCAGTACTAATGACTGTAGTTACCCTCTTCCAACTATCTAAGTTACACAGTATATGTATATATCATGTAGGGTAATAACTGGTGTGGGAAATGTTGCACATCACTTATTCACAATACTTAGTGATCTCTCACTCTCCCTTATGATTCTGTTTCAGTAAACACCAGTAATATTTAAATATTAGGTGCTGCTTTCTCAGTTAACAGATATACTGCTGTAATCACTACAGAACTGTATTAGGAAATTGCTGAGAAAAATAGAAGAAAATATTAAATATTCATACCTGTAATCAGTACTTGTTAATGGGACATTAAAAATTATTAATTCTATTTCCAACTTCATAGGCTGTGAAGTACTAGAAAAATAAGAATTTGAAATTCTCAAATTTTTAATTTTCCACATAAATGAAAAAATTCTGAATTATTTTTAAAATCTCTCTAAATTCTCAAAATAAAGAGAAAATATGAATTACAGTATAAATATTCTTTAAAATTCTGAATACTCATCGAAACTCATAATTTTCTGAAAAAGAGGAAAAGATTCTACAATTTAAGTGATTAAAACATCTGCTTTTTCCAAAGTGTTCCTTCATAGATATTTCAGTATTCTGTTCACACTCCAGTACTGTCAGATTCCAAGCAACTTGTCCCCACTCACTCTGGTTTAACACTCGTATATACCTGCTGAATGCTCCTACATCTTCATCTTAACTGCGTTTCTTACCCTTCTCCCTAGCACTTCCTCAAACACCCACTAAAACTTTCCCTCAACTCCCGATTTATAAACCCTTCATAAACCTATACTGTATATTCTCTTTGCCTGATCAAACCATCTGAACAACCCCTTCACCATTCAAGTGAAGAATGGTGAAGGGGTTGTTATACGGCCACATCATTTTACAGATTTCTTAATTGCTTATTCTTCACATTACAATCACCTCACTCATGCAGGGGTTTCAGACAAGGTATTTCCAATACCACCAACCTCCTCCTCCTCCTTACTACAACATCCAAAGACCATAATTCAAACCAATACAACAATGGCACCATCTTACTTGGGTACATTCCCTTTTCTGATACACACTCTTAAATATCCAAATGTCATATTCACTTCCTCTGATCTTCCTTACATTTTTGATCTCTGCTCTTTAATTCAACATTTCTACTGATTTTCATCACCTTGATCTTTTATAGCGTTCACATTCAATTTTCTCTTTTACAGAGACTTCTCAACAATGCTATTAACCTTTGCAGCCCCTCTTCAGAATCTCCCGATACTCTAAGGACACCTGCAAATAGCAATTAAGGCATCTACAGATGCCTGTAATTATCCTTAAGAACTAAAGCTCTTCCAAATGCTACTGTTGTTTCTAGTGACTGTCATGACATAAAAACAAAATATGCAGATAAAATTATGAGGTGATCAGTGTTCTGATCAGCAACCACTCTTGTACCATAATTATGTACTTACCTTGCCCACTACTACCCAATATGAGACATACATATACTGTGCAACTGTGTGTATTACTTAGAAGAGGACACTTACACTTACCGGTAAGTACCTAAATAATTTTTCACTTCATCTTAATAGTTTTGGTTCTTAACCAAATCTATTTTACAATATTTTATGCTCTGATTGTTCTTTTGGTGCTCAACTGTATAATTTCACCTGCATTCAAATGAGTAAAATTTTATGTATTTTTGGTGTTTCCAGCAGTTTAAGAGTTTGAACTGATACAAGTAGTGAAAATTATCTGTAAATTCTTTAGATATGCAATTTCACTGATAATTGCTGGTGCTTACTAAATCATAAAATAATATGGGTGAGTGAAATTTCTTTAAAAGCCAAATAAATTTTCTTAAATTTAAACACTGACATATGTTATAACCTTGCATATTTTTCAAGAAATTTTAACCCATAATGATGTTATTTCAACTCGGGATTGTAATATTACAAGTTATGTGCTGAAGCTTGCTAGGTTCAAAGTAACAAGACATTAAATAGGTGTTATGGCAGATAACATTATTACAAGTACTGAGTGATGATCATGCAACAAAAATAAAATCAGTAGAGGTGGCAATCAGGCGATCTGATCAGCAACCACTCTTAAACATGCAGTATTAAATTGTAATTACACACTTTCCTTTTCTGTCTATGTTATATATACTGTATAACTAAGTGTACTTAGAAGACAATGACAGCACTACAGTCATTAGCGAGTACCCAATTAAAATCAGTACAGTATTAAATTTTTTTGGAGGGATTGTAATTTATCCTGTATACTTTTCTTAGTTTTGTACAGGAGTGCTTTCATTCCAAAATGCCACACAACCCCAAATTTTTGGAATGCCAGTGTTTGAGTATACAGTGGTACCCCGACTTACGATATTTTTTCATTCCAGAATGCTGTTCAAGTGCCATTACCAAACGAATTTATCCCCATAAGGAATGATGTAAAATAGACTAGTCCTTTTAGACCCCCAAAATTACACTTACAAAAGCATTTAAAAAAATAAACTTACATAAAAGGGTGAGTTTGGGGACCATCGTAAGTCGGGGTACCACTGTACTATGAAAAGAGAAGCAGAGAATCCTAGGGTGCTTGAGTTATATACAGTACAGTTTAACTTGCCACACAAAAATGTTGCTCTATCTCATTACTGAAATTTTGTCCCTTCCATCAGTTCAATTAACAGGCTAACTGTATTATTTTAACATATGATCTGTGTAACACATCTCATGCTGTTGAATCAATTTATAATAAACCAAATTTTTTTCTTTATAAGGAATTTTCTTCTAAACCTTTGCACATTAAAAAAAAAAGTAATAAAAGAACTTTTTCATATATTGTACAGTATATAAATAATAATTTAAGTCTAACAGGATCTGTCATGTTTGAGAGAACGAGATAGTGTTGTTGAGTACAAACTCTCATTTTTTTTTTTTATTAACACATCGGTCGTTTCCCACCAAGGCAGAGTGGCCAAAAAAGAAAAACTTTCATCATCATTCACTCCATCACTGTCTTGTCAGAGGTATGCTTACACTACAGTTATAAAACTGCAACACTAACACCCTCCTCCAGAGTGCCGGCACTGTACTTCCCATCTCTAGGACTCAAGTCCGCTTGCCGGTTTCCTGAATCCCTTCATAAATGTTACCTTGCTTACACTCCAACAACATGTCAAGTCCTAAAAACTATTTGTCTCCATTTGCTCATATCTAACACGCTCACGCACGCTTGCTGGAAGTCCAAGCCCCTCGCACACAAAACCTCCTTTACCCCTCTCTCCAACCTTTCCTAGGCCAACCCCTACCCCGCCTTCCCTCTACAGATTTATACACTCTCGAAGTCATTCTATTTCGTTCCATCCTCTCTACATGTCCAAACCATCTCACTAACCCCTACTCAGCCCTCTGGATAATAGTTTTGGTAATCCCGCACCTCCTCCTAATCTCCAAACTACGGATTCTCTTCATTATATTCACACCACACATTGCCCTCAGACATGACATCTCCACTGCCTCCAGTCTTCTCCTTGCTGCAACATTCACCACCCATGCCTCACACCCATACAAGAGTGTTGGTATAACTATACAGTGGTCCCTCGGTTTTCATGCATCTCCAAACTCGAACATTTATGTAAGTGTATTTTCGTAAGTGCTGTTGCAAGTGTATTTTTGGGGGTCTGAAATAGACTAACCTACGTGACATTATTTCTTAAGGAAGTAAATTCGTTTGGTAATGGCACTTGAGCAGCATTCTGGAACGAATTTTCGGTGAAAACCGAGGGACCACTGTATTCTCATACATTCCCCTCTTTGATTTCATGGATTAAGCTTTTTGTCTCCACAGACTCTTCAGTGCACCACTCACCTTTTTCCCCTAGTCAATTCTATGATTCACCTCATCTTTCATAGACCCATCTGCTGACATGTTCACTCCCAAATATCTGAATACCTACATTCACCTCCTCCATACTCTCTCCCTCCAATCTGATATCCAATCTTCCGTTATCTAATTTTTTTGTTATCCTCATCACCTTACTCTTTCCTATATTCACTTTTAATTTCCTTCTTTTACATACCCTACCAAACTCATCCACCAACCTCTGCAACTTCTCTTCAGAATCTCCCAAAAGCACAATGTTATCAGCAAAGAGCAACTGTGACAACTTCCACTTTGTGTTAGATTCTTTCTCTCTTAATCCCACACCTCTTGCCAACACCCTAGCATTCACTTCTCTTACAACTCCATCTATAAATATATTGAACAACCAAAGTGACATCACACATCCCTAAGGCCTACTTTTACTGGGAAATATTCTCCCTCTTGCCTACATAGTGTAACCTGAGCCTCACTATCCTCGTAAAGACACTTCACTGCTTTGAATAACCTACCTCCTATTCCATACATTTGCAACATCTGCCACATTGCCCCCCTATCCACCCTATCATACGCCTTTTCCAAATCCAAAAATGCCTCAAAAACCTCTTTACCCTTATCTAAATACTGTTCACCTATGTTTCACTGCAAACACTTGGTCTACACCCCCCCTAAAGCCTCCTTGTTCATCTGCTATTCTGCTCTCTGTCTCTGTCTTCAATAATAACTCTACCATACACTTTACCAGGTATACTCAACAGACTTATTCCCCTAAAATATATACTCTCTCTTTTGTCCCCTTTGCCTTTATACAAAGGAACTATGCATGCTCTCTGCCAATCCCTAGGTACCTTACCCTCTTCCATACATTTATTAAATAAAAACACCAGCCACTCCAAAACTATATCCTAACATGCTTTAACATTTCTATCTTTATCCCATCAATCCCAGCTGCCTTACCCCCTTTCATTCTACCCATTGCCCAACACACTTCCCCACATTCACAACTGGTTCTTCATCACTCCTGTAAGATGTTATTCCTCCTTGCCCTATACATGAAATCACAGCTTCCCTATCTTCATCAACATTTAACAATTCCTCAAAATATTCCCTCCATCTTCCCAATACCTCTAACTCTACATTTAATAACTCTCCTCTCCTATTATTAACTAAGAAATCCATTCATTCCTAGGCTTTCAACTTATTAATCTCACTCCAAAACTTTTTCTCATTTTCAACAAAATTTGTTGATAACATCTCACTCACTCTCTCATTTGCTCTCTTTTTACATTGCTTCACCACTCTTTAACCTTACCCTCTCTTTTTCTTTCCATATACTCCTCCCTCCTTGCATCACTTCTACTTTGTAAAAACCTCTAATATGCTAACTTTTTCTCAAACTCTTATGTGCATGATTTATAATTACTTAAGGGCCAAACTAATCACATGTTTCTTAACCTTTCATGCAAATTATCTAAAATTTTGGTCATATATTTTATGCATGAATTTTATACATATTTTTATTTATATGTTTTATACTCTTAGTTTTCAATTTTCAAAAATTCTTAATTTTTCCCCAATGATGGGTCTGTAGCAACCTGACCATCTTCATTAATAACTTTTAAATTTCTTAACTTCAGGTGAGGTCAAGATATGTACTGTATTTTTCACTTTAGTTAAACTTTATTTTGTATTTTTAGTCATAAATTTGTTATAGATTTACATTTACTAGTTAAAATTTATTTTAAGCGCTATCCACCTGCTCCACTCCATGTTGATAATAATGCAATAAGATTAAATAAAAGTGGATACAAATTTTAACTTACAAAAAGGGAACTTGAAGGCATGCTACAATACACATGATCATTAACTGCTTTAGGGACTATAATACTGTACTGTATACATGTACATGTATATATCACTGATCAACAATTTTCTATCTTTTCCAATATGTTTCAAGTAATAAACCAACTGATTTATCTTAAAAGATCAATTTTATTAATAAATAACAATACTGTGGGAAAAAATTAACATCATTGGAACTATTAATGGCAAAATTTTTAAATACATACACATTATGGTTACAAGATAGCAGTAGAAAGAGCTGAATGGAACACATTTCTACTTATTAATGACATCCTTTATTTCTTTTATTTCTGTACTAGCTTTCACAAATTAAAAGATTTGGGTACCTGCAGATAACTGTAACTTAAATGTATTTTAGTTTTTACTCATAAAAAAATATATGAGGTAGTTGGCTGAGTGGCCTTGGTCCCAGGAATAAATTTTTTTGGGAAAGAAATTCCTTCCCTGATATTCTTTATTCTGACTATTATTATTTTTTAAAATACCAACTTTGTGATCTACAATAGATATTTTACCTCCATACTAATTATTTTTTTATTTAATCCCAGTCCTATTGTATATTTGCCCTCTTCTCAGAATTTTTTTCTGCTAAGATTTCTGCTTGTATATATACCTGCTAAGATTCTTCATTTTAGATATATCCCTGCTGAGAGTCCAGCTTCCATATATATCCCTGCTAAGAGTCCTACTTATATATGTTTGTCTTATGGTACTAGTAAAATGACTGCTTCTCTTTTGTGGTGATTTGTGTTAGCTTGCCTTCAGTGTACTGAATCTTTTTCCACCTAATATGAAATGCTCTCTGAACAATTGCACATTCAATATCTCAAAATGTCCATGAAACCTCAGTATATAATATTTTACTTTAATTAATGGCCCTTCTGCTTTTAAGAAAAAATGAAAGAGGTCAGATGAAACAGGATACAAATGATTGAAAAAATAAGTTGAGATGATCATAATTTTTTTTAAATGTCGGCCATTTCCCACCAAGGCAGGGTGACCCAAAAGAAAGAAAACCAAAAAGAAAGAAAAACTTTCAGCATCATTCAACACGTTCACCATCACTCATACATAATCACTGTCTTTGCAGAGGCGCTTAGATACGACAGCTTAGATGTCCCTCTAAACTGCCAATATCCCAAACCACTCTTTTAAAGTGCAGGCATTGTACTTCTATTTCCAGGACTCGAGTCCAGCTAACCGGTTTTCCTGAATCCCTTCACAAAATATTACCCTGCTCACGCTCCAACAGGTCGTCAGGTCCCAAAACCATTCGTCTCCATTCACTCCTATTTAACACGCTCACGCACGCTTCATGGAATTGCTGATTATAAATATATAGTGAAAACAAAGTAAGAAAATTACTTGAAAGATGAGGAAAGCCAATACAGTGAATGAGTTGTTAAGGTTTATGAAAATTTTTAAGAATGCCTAAGAGACCATTATTATACTCATGTGCAACAGAGAATAGGTATGTTGGTAGAGTACACATAATTAATAATGAACAAAGTGAAGAAATGTGAAGCATTCAAGTGAAACTTTATTTTATTTCTGAGGCATGGTACACCTGTGGTGAGGAATTACAAAACATTTGAGGCATAGTGTACCTGCTCTAATCGATGCAGTAAAATAATTAGGTAGACAATGGTATAGTGGCCCTTCTAGTCAAAGTATGACCACGCACACTTTCTCATTCCTTATAAAAATGATTTTTGTTGTTAAATTAATCTATCATTCATTGTGTTGCTGCAGTACAAAGGTTAAGAGCATACATGTAAGAACTGTAGTGCTCCTTCACAACAAAATGTCTTTGGCCAGTTTTTGTCATTGTCCTATAAGTTTTATTGTACCAAACACTTCAATTTTGTCTCCGGTACCTTGGTATCCACACCTCAATTCTTGCTGAATATTACAAGCTAAATATTTCAAATCTTGTACTATCACCCTCTTCCATTCATCAAACTGTATACATGATACTACTTCTCTTCCTCTTTCTTAAACAACTTTGCTTTTATCCACATAAATGCAGAATTTTGCATATGACAACAATGTAATATCTGAGCCTTATTCTTTAGCAACTGATGATAAGGCACTGAAATACAAAATAACAGCCATTCAGGACACCAACACTAAAATAATAAACTCAACAATGAACTATTTTACTTTTGAATGAGAAAAAGAAATAGTCCAATGTGTGAAATCTAAGACTTAAAGCTAAAACTCTTCACTGAGAAATGTGAACTTTTCAGATTATTGGCACTAGTAATAAAGGCTCATAGTCACAAGGTGGGTGAAAATGTATCTTTTATATGACTTTAGTTAATGAAGTATTAGTTTACAACACTATCTCAGACTACTTCATACAGTACTGGAAGAAGGTGAAATTAAATTACAGTAACTCATTGATGAGCAGCCTTCATACATGTGGTATGAATACAGGTGCATGTAACAATGAGTGGGTTGAAAGAGCGTAAGCTTTTCTCATCCCTCTTATTTCTTAGACTGGTTTTGCCCTCCTATCAAGTTTTGAAGCATATAAGGCAAAATCAAGTACAAACTTATGTAGACATGGATGCTTTTGCCTACTGCCATCACACTAACAGTATCAGGATGCAAGTATGGTTAATGTTATATAGTAAGGCCCCAACTTATGATGTTATGACTTACAATGTTGCACACTTACAATACTGGCACTTTGGAACCAATAATGATCACTGCAAATAACAATATTTAAAAA
>WNWK01041546.1:0-10000 GCA_009830355.1 Cherax destructor | reverse complement strand
ATAGGAGTGAATGGAGACGAATGGTTTTTGGGACATGACGATCTGTTGGAGTGTGAGCAGGGTAACATTGTGTGAAGGAATTCAGGGAAACCAGTTAATTGATTTAGTTGGACTTGAGTCCTGGAAATGGGAAGTACAATGCCTGCACTTTAAAGGAGGGGTCTGGGATAGTGACAGCTGGGAGGGACAATTCTCAGCTGTCGTATCTGAGCTCCTCTGCAAAGACAGTGATTATGTATGTGTGTTGTGATAGTGTTGAATGATGAAAGTATTTTCTTTTTGGAGATTTTCTTTCTTCTTGGGTCACCCTGCCTCGGTGGGAGACGGCCGACTTGTTGAAAAATAAAAAAAAATGTAAATACAATATATGTATATATATGTAAATACAATATATGTATATATATGTAAATACAATATATGTATATATATGTAAATACAATATATGTATATATATGTAAATACAATATATGTATATATATGTAAATACAATATATGTATATATATGTAAATACAATATATGTATATATATGTAAATACAATATATGTATATATATGTAAATACAATATATGTATATATATGTAAATACAATATATGTATTGTACACATTCGTTATTTAAGTTATCGTTCTTAAATGCATTTGTGTGTTCAGTGAGACGTGTTTCGAGTTTTTTTGCTGTGTCACCTATGTATATTCTGTTAGCCTCCACAGGGTATAGTGTAAACCTCTGCATTGACTGGTTCAAGATGCTTAAATTTTGCCCAAGTTAGATTTTTTATGGAAGTGCTGGTTGCGATGGCGACTCTAGTATTAGCTTGCACGAGTAGTTTAGAAACATTCAGTGCAACCTGGTTATTGGGAAGGATCATAACTTTGTTAGGAGTTGTGTTGGTACATGGAGAATTGATGATCTGAATGGCTTTTTTCTTGCTGTCTTTGATGAAAAAGGATGGAAAATGTACATCAGTGAAGGTCTGGTGTATGTATGTACATTCTTCACCGAGAAACTCTGGTCTACACATTCGGTATGCTCTTAGGAAAAATCCGATGATGGGTAGCCGGTTCAACTGCGTTGAGCCGTCCCTGAAGATTCTGCACATCAAAACATTTGGGATTTATGAGGACGTCGTCCACATAATGTAACCAAGTGACACTAGTGGGGATGACGATGGTGAAGCGTTCAGCTTCCAAGTGTTCCATATACATGTTAGCTAATCCGGCGTTGATGGGGGACCCTATTTTTATACGAAAGGTTTGTTTATTGAGCCTGTTGTTGAAAGAAAAGCTGTTGAAATTAATGCAGAGTTCAATCAGGTCAACAAAATGTCCGGGAGGTATAGGAAGATTAAGATTTTGATTGACTCTACGTCGAAGAACATCAATGGCTTGTGTGATGGGTACTTTAGTGAAGAGAGAAGTTACGTCCAAACTACTTGGTTTCATGTTATGGATGGAGAGGCCTCTGATGCGGTTGAGGAGGAAGCCTGAATGCAGGAAAGATGTTTGGCAAGAACGGCTAATTTGTGTGGTGCACTGCCTATACTTGACGTAATTTGTCTGAAAGAAATAGTATGTTTATGGGTCTTAGGTAGTCCATACGTGTGTGCTAGTTTAGGGTAGCTGGGTATCAAGTGCAAAAGTTTCTTCCCTTCACTAGTACGTGTGAGAATTTGTCTGGTTTTGTAAAGAAGAGATCGATACCTCCCGGAGATTTCGGTGACCTGATAGAACTCGGCATTAACTTCACCTGTTTTTCTTTCAAACACAGGCTCTACAAACAAACCTTTGGTATAGGAATGGGGCCCCCCATCAGCGCCGTCTTAGCTATCTTGTATTTGGAACACCTGGAAGCTGAACGCTTCACCATCATCATCCCCACCAGCGTCACTTAGTTACTTTATGTGACGACGTCCTCATATAATAACTCAAACATTTTGATGTGCTGAATCTTCAGGGAACGCTCAACGCAGTTGAACCATCTATCCAGTTTACACTTGAACAGTCCTTTGACAAGCCACCTTTTCTAGACGTCCTCATTAACAAAATAGATAACACTCTAAGGTTTCAAGTTTACAGGAAGCCAACAAACAAAAACGATCTCACACACACATCTATTCCAGTCAAGATATTAAGAACAAAAGAGGCATCATCATCGAAGAGTGTAAATACATACACCAAACCTTCATGACCTACATTTTCCTTCCTTTTTCACCAAGGACTTCAAGAAAAGAGCCCCTCAGATATTCAATTCTTCACACACCAACACCTCTCCTAACAAAGTTATAACCCTTCCCAACAGCCAGGTTGCACTGAACGTCTGAAGTACTTTTGCAAGCTAACACTTAGAGTCCCCATTGCAACCATCACTTCCATAAAAGGTCTAACTAGGGAAAAATTTAAGCACCTTGAACCAGTCAATACAGATTTTTACACTATATCCTGTGGAGGGAGTTACAGAATATACGTAGATGAAACAGCAAGAAACCTCGAAACATGTCTCATTGAAGACATGTAGCAAAGATAACTTGAATATGACCTGCGTAAAACACTGGAATTCCGCAAAACCACCTCATGAAATTCAACGACGCCCGACTAGTGATTAAAGAACGTAATTTACGCAGACGTAAATGCATTGAATCGTCATTAATCGCTATTTCTAACAAATAAGCAAAACAAAAGCAGCTTCATTATTTCTGAAGTATTAGCAAGAATTCTCCTAAAAACAATAAACCCTGCCATCACATAGTTGCTGCTGCTGATACTGCTACTACGACTATTAGTACTATTACTACCACCACTACCACTACTACTATTAATACTACTTCTAGTATTACTACAACGATTATATTGTGCCTTTACACCTAACTCTCAAGCCTATATATACCCTCTGTGTCCATGTATTGTGTATAACAGCTTGACAAAGCTCCTGCTCAGAGAAACGTCACAATAAAATGTTACATTAGTTGCACTTGTGCCCTTTTACTTTACATATATTAGGTAATTCTACCAACATTAATACAATAAACCCATGATCACTGTACCATTTTTCCTCACCCTACTCTCACCCCTCACCCTTCTCTCACTCACCCTGATGTCATTTCTCTCCTATTTCCCTCACCACGCTGTCATCTCCTTTAAGCTGTCCTTCCCTACCTTTCCCTAATAATTTGCTCTGTAATGTCAGCTATCACTGATGTTCAGTTATAAACCCAGTTTCATTTAAACGTTTATTTAATTGTTATAACCGTAATTTCCATGGAAGAGACATGACCGCCCTGTGAGATCGACTCTCGGGGTTCAGACTTTCTCCAGATCGATCTCACGCCTGTCGAGAATCTTCCTTTTTTTTTTTTTTTTTTCTAACTTAGAGGAGGAAAAACTTCATGTGTAGTTCTGGTTACATCAGTACGTGTAAGACACCATACATCAGTACCTGTAACACACCATGCATCAGTACCTGTAACACACCATCAGTACCTGTAACACACCATACATCAGTATCTGTAACACCATACATCAGGACCTGTAACACACCATACATCAGGACCTGTAACACACCATACATCAGTACCTGTAACACATCATACATCAGTATCTGTAACACCATACATCAGTACCTGTAACACACCATACATCAGTATCTGTAACACACCATACATCAGGACCTGTAACACACCATACATCAGGACATGTAACACACCATACATCAGGACCTGTAGCACACCATACATCAGGACCTGTAACACACTATACATCAGGACCTGTAACACACCATACATCAGGACCTGTAACACACCATACATCAGTATCTGTAACACATACATCAGTATTTGTAACACCATACATCAGTACCTGTAACAAACCATACATCAGTATTTGTAACACCATACATCAGTACCTGTAACACACCATACATCAGTACCTGTAACACACCATATATCAGTACCTGTAACACACCATACATCAGTACCTGTAACACACCATAATCAGTACCTGTAACACACCATACATCAGTACCTGTAACACACCATTCATCAGGACCTGTAACACACCATACATCAGGACTTGTAACACACCATACATCAGTACCTGTAACACAACATACATCAGTACCTGTAACACACCATACATCAGTACCTGTAACACACCATACATCAGTACCTGTAACACACCATACATCAGTACCTGTAACACACATACATCAAGACCTGTAACACACCAAACATCAGTACCTGTAACACACCATACATCAGTACCTGTAACACAACATACATCAGTACCTGTAACACACCATACACAGTAACTAGTACTTCACATCACTCTTCATCTGCATCTCACATGAAAGCTTCAGCTATAGTTTACTTCATACCATCACATCAACTAACACCTTCAGCTGTCATCACTCCCACTCACTATAGTTTCATGTCACTCTGCTGTTTTCTATCTATCCCTACAATTATGTCACTTTTTTTTTTTAACTTCACTTATAGTCATATCTTCACCTAGCTCTCATCTGTCTTGTTTCTCTCTCCTCTCCTCTCCCTCCCCTCCCCTCCCACTCCCACTCCCTATCCCCCTCCCTCTCCCCCCTCCTTCCCCCCCTCCCCCTGCTCTTTGACTCCCCGGTCACTTCACTCAAACTGCTCTTGTCATCCTTATCGTGTCGTCACCTCCCATACCCTGCTGTCGTTGTCGTTATCCTGCTGTCTGCTTCACCTCCTGTCCCTGCTTTCTTCGTTATATTTACACAGTGAACTGCACTGTTATTAAAAGTTATCATGTGTCACGGTTGTCAGCACTGTGTCATTTGAATATCGATTTAAACACTAAAATAAAATGGTCTTGTTCTAGACATGTCCACAATAAGTGATCCACTTCCAGGATCCTGCTCACTTGCGTCTGGGCTATTTTTCGAATATTATGTTAAGATTTTTTCCTAGTCTTCATAAATTCACTTTAAATATAAGAATTGTCTAATTCTAAGTGTGCCTTTACAAGAATAATGTTGTTCAGTACTGTTAGTGAAGATGGAATAAATCATCACTAGACTTCCTTTTCATTTTAGTATTGGCTCTGTCATGTGACCACAGATGTGACCTGGAGCGCCAGTTTATATGAATGTTAATTGTCGTTGGTAACGTAAACAAAAACAGTGTTAATTTTATCATTGTCCAGAATGGTAAGTGAATACTGACACGCACCAAAAACTGGTGTTAATATACGAGTTAACTTAAATAATAAATACTATAGTAGTGAGTGTGTGTGTGTGTGTGTACTCACCTATATGTACTCACCTATATGTGGTTGCAGGGGTCGAGTCATAGCTCCTGGCCCCGCCTCTTCACTGGTCGATACTAATTCTCACTCTCCCTGCTCCATAAGCTTTATCATACCTCTTCTTAAAGCAATGTATGGAACTTGCTTCCACTACTTCGCTCTCCAGATTATTCCACTTCTTGACAACTCTAAGGCTAAAGAAATACTTCCTAACATCCCTATGACTCATCTGGGTTTTCAGCTTCTAATTGTGCCCCCTTGTTCCTGTATCCCATCACTGAAACATTTTATCCCTTTCCACCTTGTCAATTCCTCTCAGTATTTTATACGTTGTTATCATGTCCCCCCTGTCCCTCCTGTCCTCTAGTGTCATCAGGTTGAGTTACCTTAACCTCTCCTCATAAGACATACCTCTCAGTTCCGGGACTAAACGTGTTGCAAATTTTAGCACTTTCTCTAATTTCGTGACGTGTTTGACTAGGTGAGGGTTCCATACTGGCGCTGCATACTCCAGTATAGGTCTGTCGTACACGGTGTACAATGTCGTGAATGACTCCTTACTCATATGTCTAAACGCTAATCTCAGGTTTGCCAATCGCCCATATGCTGCAGCAGTTATTTGATTGACGTGTGCCTCAGGAGACATGTTCGTTATAATGCTTACCCCAAGATCCTTTTCTTTAAGTGACGTTTGCAGCCTTTGATTCCCTAACCTGTATGCCGTCTGCGGTCTTCTGTTTCCTTCCCCAATCTTCATGACCTTACACTTACTGGGGTTAAACTCCAGGAGCCATTTGTTTGACCAGAATTGTAGTCTGTCCAGATCCCCTTGTAATCTTAACTGATCCTCGTCCGCTTGTATTCTCCTCATCAGTTTCACATCATCAGCGAACAGTGACACTTCTGAATCTATTCCTTCCATCATGTCATTCACATATATAGAAACAGCACTGGACCTATGACTGACCCTTGTGGAACCCCACTCGACACATGCGCCCTTGCCTTCATCACGTACAACACTCGTTGTTTCTTCCTGTTAGGTATTCCCTGATCCATTGCAGTACTTTCCCTATTATTCCTGCCTTCTCCTCTAATTTTTGCACAAGTCTCTTGTGTGGTACTGTGTCAAAAGCCTTCTTACAGTCCAAAAAGATGCACTCTACCCATCCCTCTCTCTCCTGTCTTACTTCTGTTACCTTATCGTAGAACTCAAGTAGATTTGTGACACAGGATTTCCCATCTCTGAAGCCGTGCTGATTGTCATGTATGAGCCCAATCTTTTCAATGTGTTCCACCACTCTTCTCCTGATGATCTTTTCCATGACTTTGCATACTATACAAGTCAGAGACACTGGTCGATAGTTTAACGCTTCCTGTCTGTCTCGCTTCTTAAAAATTGGAACTACATTTGCTGTCTTCTATGCCTCATTCAATTGTCCAGTTTCGATAGATTTACTGAAGATTGCTGCTAGAGGCACACACAGTTCCTCTGCTCCTTCTCTCAGTATCCATGGAGATATGTTATCTGGGCCCACCGCCTTTGAGGTATCTAGTTCACCTAGCAGTTTCATCACCTCTACCTTTGTTATGTGTATTGTGTCCAGCACCTGCTGGTGCACCCTACCTCCACGATTTGCTGGAAGCATTCCTGTCTCTATTGTGAATACTTCTCTAAATCTTGTGTTTAGTTCATCACACACTCCCTGGTCACTCTTTGTGAGCTCCCCTCCTTCTTTCCTCAGCCTGATTACCTGGTCCTTGACTGTTGTTTTTCTCCTAATGTGACTGTATAACAACTTTGGTGCAGATTTTGCTTTTGATACTATGTCGTTCTCGTATTGCCTCTAGGCCTCTCTCCTTATCCCAGCATATTCATTTCTCGTTCTTCTGCTCAACTCCTTGTTTTCTTGAGTCCTTTGCCTTCTATACCTTTTCCATGCTCTAGCACACTTGGTTTTAGCCTCTTTACACCTCCAGTTAAACCATAGGCTCATTCTGGTCTTACTATTTTTTCTGTTACCCTTTGGTATGAACTTCTCCTCTGCTTCCCTGCTCTTATTGGTCACTAGTTCCATCATTTCATTTACTGTTTTTGCCTCTAGTTCTCTTTCCCACTGCACTTCATGCAGAAAACTTCTCATTCCTATGTAGTCCCCTTTTTTGAAGTTCGGCTTCTCTCATTGTTCCTGCGCTGCTACATTCTCCATTTGTAACTCTACAAGGTATTCAAAACTTAGGACATCATGATCACTATCGCCAAGGGGTCTTTCATGTGGGATATCCCCTATGTTTGAGCTATTCAAGGTGAATATGAGATCCAGCCTCGCTGCAACATCCTCTCCTCTCTCTCTGGTTGTATCCCTAACATGTTGGTGCATGGAGTTCTCCAATACAGTCTCCAACATCTTAGCCCTCCATGTTTCTGGTCCCCCATGTGGCTCTAGGTTTTCCCAGTCAATATCTTTATGATTGAAATCTCCCATTATGAGTAATTTTGTCCTACCCATATGAGCCCTCCTGGCCACTTCAGCTAGTGTATCCACCATTGCCCTATTGTGCACATCATACTCTTGTCTTGTCCTCCTGCTGTTCAGTGGTGGGTTATACATCACTGCTATCATCACCTTTGGACCCCCAGTCTGAAGTGTTCCAACAATGAAGTCTTCTGTTTCCCTTCAGTCCATTCCTCCCACTTCCACAAAACTCCACTGGTTTTTGATGAGCAGCACTACTCCTCTCCCTCCTCTGTTCTCTGTCTTTCCTCAGGATCTGATATCCAGGTGGAAAAATTGCATCTGTTATCATCCCTGTAAGTTTTGTCTCTGTTAGTGCTATGATGTCAGGTGATGCATCAGTGATTCGTTCTTGCCACTCTTCACTCTTATTTGTTATTCCATCTGCATTGGTGTACCATACCTTTAGCTTCCTTTCCACTACTGTATTTTTGGAGATGGGAGAGGAAGGTGCTGGCTGGGGGGAGGGGAGGCAGGGCGGAATATTATGGGAGGCTGCTATGATTGTGAAATTAGTGCTTAGGGGGGTGGGGGCTACGATGTGTAGTTTGTTTGTGTTATTGTGTTTGGTTGATATGTGATGACAGGGGTTGAGGGGTTTCTAAAAGCATATGTGTTTGATGTTCCCCCAGAGGCTGTTCTTTCCTGTCTGTCATTGTCTGTCCTATCTCTCTTTCCTTCCACTGATTTCGTCTTGCTCTCACTTTCAGTTGTTCCCTTTCTTTTCGTGATCTGTCTCGATTGAGGTACACTTGTTGATATTTCGAAGAGTCTTTTAACATTGGCTTCTGTTGTAGTATCCTGTTCCTTACCACTTCTGTCTTGAATGTCAATTTAATTGGTCGATTTTTTTTCTCTCGAATACCCCCTAAGTCTGTGAAAATTTCTACCTGAGACATGTCCTTCTCTCCTGTTATTGCAATGATGCTCTTAATCTCTGTTTCCTCCGAATACTTTCTTTCATCATAGGTCATCCCTTCAGCCTCCTGAAGCCAATGAATAATTATTGACCTCTCCCTCTCTTCTTCCCATTTCTTTTCTCTCAATATCTCTGGATCTGATTTAAGCATCTCCTTTATTGTTTCCCTTATCATCATCTGGACACTCTGATGACCTGATAGTACTTCTGCTAAAGCCTTCTTAGCTCCATCCCCTCCTTCAGTCCCCTCGCTGCCTACTGACATTCCCATTTCAGTCACCTTACTCCTTTCGGACCTCATCTTTATATCTTGCTTCAGCACATCCATTTCTTCCTCCAGTCTTTGTATCTTTGCTTCAGCTACTACAGCTCGCTATTCCCAATTTTTGCTCTCTGCAGATATCTTCTCTAACATGTTACTGTAAAGCTCATTTAACCTTTTTTCCATTTCTTTATCCATTTTGTTCTTGAGCCGTTCTACCCACTCTTATGTGTGTGTGTGTGTGTGTGTGTGTGTGTGTGTATGTGTGTGTGCGCGCGCGCACGCACGCATGTGGGTCAGTGAGATCACAAAATGAATTTCATATTTGTCATTATCTGATCGTCTTATGCACCTGAACTGACACTCTGTCTTCTCCCTCACATTGTTGTCCTCACCAGTTGATCTCTCTCTCTCCCTTATGAACTGCAGCTTTATCACGTGTATTTTTAAACATGCAGACCGTGCTAAACGCTACGTTCTCTCATGAAAACAGTGTTAGGTTTGTCTTAGCGAATATGTCAACAAACCTTCGTATTCATTATAAACTTGCTCTCCTCTGTCTCCATGATCTCATCTCCGTACTTTTGTTATTTCCCTCACCAAGCTGTTATCTCCTTCATCCTATCCTTCACTATCTTTCCCAGATAATTTGCTCTGTTAATGTTAGTTATCACTATGATGTTCGTTAATCAACCCAGTTTCATTTGAAAGTTTATATAATTGTTATAATCGTATTTTCCATGGCAGAAACATGACCGCACTAAGAGATCGACTCTCGGGGGACTTTCTCCAGGTCGAACTCACAGTAGGGAAAAATCTTCATTTTTTCCCTGTTAATTTTCTTCTATCTTAGTTTCCTTGTTTAAAATGAAACTTCAGGTGTAACTTTTTTTCGTTTTTGTTATTTGTATCTTCAGCGAGAAAGCTTGCAGTAGTGAAAATAAATTAATTATTTTGAAACTTTTCTCTTATTTTTTTAGGGAAGAAATATTATTGCTCTTTGAGTCCATCCTTCCAGTGAAAACAAAAT
>WNWK01041545.1:0-16400 GCA_009830355.1 Cherax destructor | reverse complement strand
TAGAACCCTCCTTCGCCTACATTCAGCCCTAATTTTGTCGAAACTCGATTATGGTGACCAGATATATTCTGCGGCCTCCCTTGCTACTCTTTCCATCCTTAATCCCAGCCATCACCAGGGATTACGCTTATGCCTTGGTGCATTTCGTTCTTCCCCGGTTGAGAGCCTCTATGTAGAAGCGAACATTCCATCCTTATCCGATCGTCATGATGCACATTGCATTCGCTATTTTGGTCGCTCTCATGACCTCCGCAATCCTTCTATGTATAGGATTATTACAGATGTTAGTAGGCGCTCTTTATTTGTTTGTCGCCCCTGCTTACTTCGTCCCTTTTCTCTTCGTCTACATTCACTCCTGTCTTCCCTTCAGCTCCCACCTCTATATGTTCATGTGACATCCCCCTTTCCCCTACCCCCTTGGAACGTTCCTGCTGTGCGTGTCTGTTCTATTCCTCTACCTTGCGCGAAAGCCCAACTACCTAAGGCGGCTTTTCGCTCTTTCTTTCTAGACCACTTCTCTTCTCATTCCCATGCCATCGCAGTATACACCGATGGTTCAAATTCATCTGATGGCGCCGGATTCGCAGCAGTGTTTCCGGACTGCGTTGTACGAGGGCATCTATTACCCTCGGCTAGCATAGTTACGGCTGAATTGTATGCCATTCTTGTGGCACTTATCCGTATTGCATCTATGCCTGTGTCACCATTTGTGGTCGTTTCAGACTCCCTTAGTGCTTTACAGGCTATCCGTAAAATTGATACACCTCACCCCCTAGTTCTTCGTATCCACCTTTGGTTATGCCGTATCTTTAGCAAGCATAAAGATATTGTTTTTTGTTGGGTCCCTGGTCATGTTGACATACAGGGCAATGAACAGGTACACACTGCTGCGCGGTCAGCAGTACATGACCTTCCAGTTTCATATAGAGGTGTTCCTTTCACGGACTATTTTGCGGTCATTGCTACCCACCTTCGCACCCGTTGGCAACAACGCTGGTCTGACCTGCTGAATAACAAACTTCATTCTATTAAACCGATTATAGGTTTCTGGCCTTCTTCTTGTCACCAATGTCGAGGTTGGGAGACTACACTCTCCCGACTTCGCATCGGCCACACTCGTCTTACTCACGGGTATCTCATGGAGAGGCTCCCTGCCCCTCTCTGTGAGCACTGTCAGGTTCCAGTGTCTGTTCGACATATTCTGTTGGACTGCCCACTCTATCAACGAGCACGCAGAATTTACCTCCAACGACGTCTTCGCTCTGCGGCCCTTTCTTTACCTTCCCTTCTTGCAGATGGACCCTCCTTTAATCCTGACTCTCTCGTTGACTTTTTGACAGAAACTGACTTACTACACAAACTCTGAAGATTATACCTCTAGCACCTCCCTCAGTCCCTTCTACCTTGATCTCTTGCTCTCCTCTATCCCAGCACTATCCACCGTCATGCTGCACTCCATACCCTACTAATCATCCATCTCCCTCTTACAACCCACTCTCCCTGCATCCTAAAATATCCTGCAGCGCTGTATAACCCCTGTGGTTTAGCGCTTCTATTTGATTATAATAATAATTCTTGTCTAAATTTATTAGATACAATTTTTTGTTTAGGAAAATGAAGTGGAAGTAAAAATTAATATAGGTTCTTTTCTTTTGCAGGTAGGGTAAGTAAACATACAAGTGTGTGGGACAACAGAAGTTCTTTCCACCACAGTTAGGCCCATTCAGAGCTATCAGTCACCATGTAAGTAAATAATTCTGACTAATTTTATTCACTATCATTTTAATTTTATTAAAAATTATTTTATTCACTACTTCTATACTTTTAATAAAAAACTATTTTTAAATGTATTTATACCTTTTTAAATATTTTTTCACAACAGTACACGTTTTATTCAAATAATTTTATTAAAAATTATTTTATTCACTACTTCTATACTTCTTTTAATAAAAAACTAGTAGTCTGTCCCAACTACTAGACCACTACGACAGAGTCCTGGATGCTCTAGAAGATAAACAGAATGCAGATGTTATATACACAGATTTTGCAAAAGCCTTTGACAAGTGTGACCATGGTATAATAGCACACAAAAATGCGTGATAAAGGAATAACAGGAAAAGTTGGTAGATGGATCTATAATTTCCTAACATGTAGAACACAATGAGTAGTAGTCAACAGAGTAAAGTCTGAGGCAGCTAATGTGAAAATCTCTGTTCCACAAGGCACAGTACTCGCTCCCATCCTATTCCTCATCCTCATATCAGATATTGACAGGGATATAAGCCACAGTGCTGTGTCTTCCTTTGCAGATGACACCCGAATCTGTATGACATTGTCCACCGTTGAAGACACGGCTAGACTCCAAGCAGACATAAACCAAATCTTTAAATGGGCTGCAGAAAACAATATGAAGTTCAATGATGAGAAATTTCAATTACTCAGATACGGAAAACGTAAAGAAATTAAAATCTCATCGGAGTACAAAACTAATTCCAACCACACAATAGAGCGAAAAACTAATGTCAAAGACCTGGGAGTGATCATGTCAGATCTCACCTTCAAGGACCATAAAGTAGCAATTGCATCTGCTCGAAAAATGACATGATGGATAATGAGAACCTTCAAAACCATGGATGCCAAGCCCATGTTGACACTTTACAGATTGCTTGTTCTATCTAGGCTGGAATATTGCTGCACACTAATGTCACCTTTCAAGGCGGGTGAAATTGCTGACCTTGAAAATGTGCAGAGAACCTTTACCGCACGCATAAGTGCGATAAACCACCTCAACTACTGGGAACGCTTGAAGTTCCTAAACCTGTACTCTCTAGAACGCAGGCGGGAGAGATACATTATTATATACACATGGAAAATTCTCGAGGGCTTAGTACAAAACTTGCACACAAAAATCACTCCCTACGAAAGCAAAAGACTCGGCAGGCGATGTAACATCCCCCCCCAATGAAAAGCAGGGGTGTCACTAGCACGTTGAGGGACAACACAATAAGTGTCAGGGGGCCCAAGATTGTTCAACTTCCTCCCAGCATACATCAGGGGGATTACAAACAAACCCCTGGCTGTCTTCAAGCAGGCACTGGACAGGCACCTAAAGTCGGTACCTGACCAGCCAGGCTGTGGTTCATACGTTGGACAGCGTGCGGCCAGCAGTAACAGCCTGGTTGATCAGGCTCTGGTCCAACAGGAGGCCTGGTCACGGACCGGGCCACGGGGGCGTTGACCCCTGGAATTCTCTCCAGGTAGACTCCAGGTAGAGGGGCAACGGATATATCGGATCATTATTTGGTTGTAGCTACAGTTAGAGTAAAAGGTAGATGGGACAAAAAGAAAATGGCAACAGCAAGTAAGAGAGAGGTAAAAGTGTATAAACTAAGGGAGGAGGAAGTTAGGGTGAGATATAAGCAACTATTGGCAGAAAGGTGGGCTAGTGCAAGTATTAGTGGGGGGGTTGAAGAGAGTTGGGATAGTTTTAAAAATACAGTATTAGAATGTGGGGCAGAAGTTTGTGGCTATAGGAGGGTGGGTGCAGGAGGAAAGAGGAGTGAGTGGTGGAATGAAGAAGTAAAGGGTGTTCTTGGTTGCCACGCACGCCACTCAAGTGTCTGACCCACAGTCTGTGGCCCGTTTGTATAAAAGGCTTCGACAGTTGATAGTTAGTCAACTGTTCAAATCACCCTGACTGTTTCTCTGACTTCAGTAAACTTCATCGAGATAGTGTTTTGATTGAACATGTGTTAATTATATGTTCATGGTGTATCTACTGTGTCAAGCTGTCTCTCGCCAATTTCACGTTTCACTGAAAGATTTTTGACTGATCTAGTGATATGTTCATCGTGTCTACTGGTGTCAACTTTTAGTGTTTAGCAAACGGTTGCTACATAGAAAAGTATTTCTGAAAAGAACTTCATGAGGTAATGTCCGAGATGTCACAACCTCTTGACTTCGTTTCCGGTCTCTGAACAGTATTGTGAGCTCCCGCTACCGGACCCACTTATTCCTCCAGGTGCTCAAAATTGGACTATCTCTGCAGGTTGCTACTAGAGATGTACTTAACAATCGTTTGATTTCTATAAAAGTGAGCTGAGTGGAAATATGCTGGTCGGTTCCTTCGTTGTCTCGCCTTGCAGTTAATTGTTTGACCTGTTCATGATAGTTGCAGAAGGAATCCAGCTCCTTCTCGTAGAGCTGGTGGAGGTCCAGTCTTCACTCAGATTCTGGTTAGCTTTCTTGCACTTGGTATATGGACAGGTACTGGTGCTACAAGTGCACCTCCCTCGTAGTGTTGTGTGGTCTGTCAGTAAACGTTTCCTCATGGTCTAGGTCCAAGAGCTTTTCTGTTGGTGACTGCTCTTGTGTGGTCTTTAAGTTTGTACTTTACTTTGTTGAAATCGAGTTGATGTCCATCCGACCTGAGCGGTCGAGTGACCCCCCCGTCCTTCCTACACACAAACCATGTTTTTTGTCTATACCTTCAACTTATATCATAAGCTGACGCTTTGTTGCGTCCTTGATTGTAATTGAGAATTTAAAAGTAAAGTTACCAAAGTACTTGATGGTTAGTTCCATAGAGTAACTTCTTCTTAGTCCATTTATTTATCTATATACGTATTCTCATGTTTAATGTTTTTGTATTTCAACAGTGATGAGGTTACGTGTTAGCTAGATTATTGGAGAAAGAAGCTATGATTAAGGTGTGTGAATGTTATGAGTGTTGCAGTATACAGGCCTGACGCCTCGCCCCCCCTCCCCACACGTTGCTCACTCAACCTTTCGAGAAAGCAGTTGCTGTGACGTTACTGCCAATTATTCCATTTCCAATGTGTCAACGAAAGATCTGCACTTATTCAAGACTGGTGATAGTATATATATGGCTGTCTCTTACCCTTTTGTGTAGGGAAACTAAAAGCCTTTGCTTACTCCATATGTATTTGAAGTTGGTAAAGTATATAGGTTTTTAAAGGCATTATACTTCAATAGTTAAAGATTTTCTGCCTTGCCTAGCTGAAGTAACATGTTTAATCTGACATACAATGTATGTAACTCTTATACTTTTACTTTAGCAGTAAATGTCCGGAAGTATGGGATTGTCTCAACGGACCTTGCGAAGGAGTGCAGAGCTGCGATGCTACAAATTGTATATTACGCAGCTGCCATCGCATCTTTGGCCGCTCCTCCACAAGCTCCGTGGACGATACTTCCTTATTTTTAAAGCTCCTGGTGCGACCTGTGGTCGTGAGGGGGAGGTGTTACGGGTATACCCTTGACCAACATTTTATATTGTGTGTATTTTTATCATAATGGTATATTGGAGATATTTCCGTTATTAGCTGAAACGAAAATGTCTTGCTTTATACTATTATTTGATTTAGCTATGTTGTAGGTAGGTTCACACATCCACTCCTGACCAGGAGTAGGTTCACTGACTTTCACAAGAGTAGTCATACGCTCTTTGGAGTAGGCTTGGGAAGTTATTCCACCTTTAAGAGGGGTTGTTAAGTCCGTAGTATGGTTTGAAAATTGTCTATTCATCCACGACTTACGGTGATAGCTTGTATTAGCCGAGCTTTGGTCAGTATTGGGCAGAGTGAAAGGAGTGATTTTGGCGAGTTCTTGGTAAGTGCCTCCCTTTACAGTTGGAGCTCTGGTGATTGATTTGTCTCCCTCTCTGTTGTTGGACATTCCTCTCAGTACCTGTAACCCAGGGTCCTGAGCATCCACACGATGGAAGTTAGCATGTTTGGTGCTGTTGTTTTCGCCGTTAGTTTGGGGACCAAGAACCTTTTGTCATTGTGAGTCACTGCTGTCCTGGGACAAAGCACATCATTCTAGTTGATATATTGGAAGGATAAAAGTTAGTTATGACATTTTGGAACAGAACCTACTCTCAAGTTCCTTAATGTTCACTGCAGATTAATGTGGACTTCATTAATTTGTTCTGCAGCCTTGCTGTTGGCAATGTTGGTTCAGCTACTGTTCTAGCTGTTAATGCTGGTGCCTCTGTGCGATTTCTGCATATAGAAATCCTTGTAGTGCTACTGGTCTTATTGTCTGTCATGCAGACATTGAGAGACAAGCTTTTATGGAAACAGTGTGGTGCGAGATTATCACCTCTGGTCCTCCTGAACGAGTGTTCAGCGGAGATGAGGAAGAAAAAAAACTGTAAGGGCTACTCTTACAGAGAGAAGTCAAGGTGACACACTACAGTCACAGGTGATGTTAGTCACGGGTGACATGTTAGTCTTGGGTGATACTATATAGAATTCTTCAAAGGAATTTTCCTAAGGAAGTAGTAAAGAATGTCTAACTACTGTCACTTGAGAAGAGACATTAACAAAGAGCTTTTGACAGGAAGTTTAAGCCAGAAAAGTCACTGGTTGAGTCTGACTTGTCAGAGGAACTTATGGCAAGCGACTTGTTTTCTCGTGTTGCTTTCCTCATGTGTGAGCCAGCGATTGTCTTCCTGTCAGAGTCGTTGCTTCAGCAACTGGTGTTGTGACTCAGTTATGAGGACGCTTAGAGAAGCGGCTCGTCTGAACCTTAAGACATGCTTGGAAACTATGGTTTTCTCGCCATATTGTCTCGTGCTGCTGCATTTCTTCTGAGTATCTCGCTTGGAACTTCGTCGCCTGGAAGAAGTCATTTTGGAGGTATTCATGTCCAGCAGACTGACATGAACGGAGAGACGCGACCGACACTTCAGGAAGAGCCAGATGCTCTTCATATTTACTTCAAGACGTCGTTGTTCTTGATGCTGAGTATAGGTTTCACTCCCAGTGTTAGTGTTTTTTGCTTACTGCCTGACATACTAGCCTGACAAACTAGTCCCTGAGCAGGAGTCAGCATATACTTCTGACACACTAGCCTCTATATTACAAGCTAGTCCCTGAGCAAAAGTTCGTATACTTTTGACACACTAGCCCCTGTTTAATAAGCTAGTCCCTGAGCAGAAGTCTGCACCCGTCTGACATACTAGCCTGACAAACTAGTCCCTGAGCAGACGTCTGCTTATGTTTCCACTAAACTGGTGAGTATTTGATCAGAACCAGATAGACGGTTCTGCCAAGTAAGTCTGGTGCGGATGACACTGGTGGAGCAGTGTCATGAGTATAAGTCAGCACACTTCTGACATACTAGCTTGACAAACTAGTCCCTGAGCAGAGGTCTGCTGGTACTTCCGCCAGATTGGTAAATTGGCGAGTGTCTGAGCAGAAAATATCTGTATGCTGCATGTGAGTAAAAGGTTTCAGAATATTGAGGATATGAAGGTGAGGCGCGTTTGTGTGCAAGGCAACGCTGCCCCCCACCTGGGTTCATCTTCTATTAGTGCTTCGTCATCACCCTCGTCTGTGTTCATCGCTGTGATGGCGCCGTGTTCTTGGTTGCCACGCACGCCACTCAAGTGTCTGGCCCACAGTCTGTGGCCCGTTTGTATAAAAGGCTTCGACAGTTGATGGTTAGTCAACTGTTCAAATCACCCTGACTGTTTCTCTGACTTCAGTAAACTTCATCGAGATAGTGTTTTGATTGAACATGTGTTAATTATATGTTCATGGTGTATCTACTGTGTCAAGCTGTCTCTCGCCAATTTCACGTTTCACTGAAAGATTTTTGACTGATCTAGTGATATGTTCATCGTGTCTACTGGTGTCAACTTTTAGTGTTTAGCAAACGGTTGCTACATAGAAAAGTATTTCTGAAAAGAACTTCATGAGGTAATGTCCGAGATGTCACAACCTCTTGACTTCGTTTCCGGTCTCTGAACAGTATTGTGAGCTCCCGCTACCGGACCCACTTATTCCTCCAGGTGCTCAAAATTGGACTATCTCTGCAGGTTGCTACTAGAGATGTACTTAACAATCGTTTGATTTCTATAAAAGTGAGCTGAGTGGAAATATGCTGGTCGGTTCCTTCGTTGTCTCGCCTTGCAGGTAATTGTTTGACCTGTTCATGATAGTTGCAGAAGGAATCCCGCTCCTTCTCGTAGAGCTGGTGGAGGTCCAGTCTTCACTCAGATTCTGGTTAGCTTTCTTGCACTTGGTATATGGACAGGTACTGGTGCTACAAGTGCACCTCCCTCGTAGTGTTGTGTGGTCTGTCAGTAAACGTTTCCTCATGGTCTAGGTCCAAGAGCTTTTCTGTTGGTGACTGCTCTTGTGTGGTCTTTAAGTTTGTACTTTACTTTGTTGAAATCGAGTTGATGTCCATCCGACCTGAGCGGTCGAGTGACCCCCCTTCCTACACACAAACCATGTTTTTTGTCTATACCTTCAACTTATATCATAAGCTGACGCTTTGTTGCGTCCTTGATTGTAATTGAGAATTTAAAAGTAAAGTTACCAAAGTACTTGATGGTTAGTTCCATAGAGTAACTTCTTCTTAGTCCATTTATTTATCTATATACGTATTCTCATGTTTAATGTTTTTGTATTTCAACAGTGATGAGGTTACGTGTTAGCTAGATTATTGGAGAAAGAAGCTATGATTAAGGTGTGTGAATGTTATGATTATTATTATTATAATCAAATAGAAGCGCTAAACCACAGGGGTTATACAGCGCTGCAGGTTATTGTAGGATGCAGGGAGAGTGAGTTGTAAGAGGGAGATGGACGATTAGTAGGGTATGGAGTGCTAGATGACGGTGGGAAGTGCAGGGGTGGAGGGTAGCAAGAGATCGAGGTACAAGGGACTGAGGGAGGTGCTAGAGGTATAATCTTCAGAGTTTGTGTAGTAAGTCAGTTTCTGTCAAAAGTCAACAAGAGAGTCAGGATTAAAGGAGGGTCCATCTGCAAGAAGGGAAGGTAAAGAAAGGGCCGCAGAGCGAAGACGTCGTTGGAGGTAAATTCTGCGTGCTCGTTGATAGAGTGGACAGTCCAACAGGATATGTCGAACAGACACTGGAACCTGACAATGCTCACAGAGAGGGGCAGGGAGCCTCTCCATGAGATACCCGTGAGTAAGACGAGTGTGGCCGATGCGAAGACGGGAGAGAGTAGTCTCCCAACCTCGACATTGGTGACAAGAAGAAGGCCAGAAACCTATAACCGGTTTAATAGAATGAAGTTTGTTATTCAGCAGGTCAGACCAGCGTTGTTGCCAACGGGTGCGAAGGTGGGTAGCAATGACCGCAAAATAGTCCGTGAAAGGAACACCTCTATATGAAACTGGAAGGTCATGTACTGCTGACCGCGCAGCAGTGTCTGCCTGTTCATTGCCCTGTACGTCAACATGACCAGGGACCCAACAAAAAACAATATCTTTATGCTTGCTAAAGATACGGCGTAACCAAAGGTGGATACGAAGAACTAGGGGGTGAGGTGTATCAATTTTACGGATAGCCTGTAAAGCACCAAGGAGTCTGAAACGACCACAAATGGTGACTCAGGCATAGATGCAATACGGATAAGTGCCACAAGAATGGCATACAATTCAGCCGTAAATATGCTAGCCGAGGGTAATAGATGCCCTCGTACAACGCTGTCCGGAAACACTGCTGCGAATCCGACGCCATCAGATGACTTTGAACCATCGGTGTATACTGCGATGGCATGGGAATGAGAACGGAAGTGGTCTAGAAAGAAAGAGCGAGAAGCCGCCGTAGGTAGTTGGGCTTTCGCGCAAGGTAGAGGAATAGAACAGACACGGACAGCAGGAACTTCCCAAGGGGGTAGGGAAACGGAGATGTCACATGAACATATAGAGGTGGGAGCTGAAGGAAGACACGAGTGAATGTAGACGAAGAGAAAAGGGACGAAGTAAGCAGGGGCGACGAACAAATAAAGAGCGCCTACTAACATCTGTGACAATCCTATACATAGAAGGATTGCGGAGGTCATGAGAGCGAACATAATAGCGAATGCAATGTGCATCGCGACGATCGGACAAGGATGGAATGTTCGCTTCTACATAGAGGCTCTCAACCGGGGAAGAACGAAAAGCACCAAGGCATAAGCGTAATCCCTGGTGATGGATAGGATTAAGGCTGGAAAGAGTGGCAGGAGAGGCTGCCGAATATATCTGGTCACCATAATCGAGTTTCGATAGAATTAGGGCCGAATGTAGACGAAGGAGAGTTCTACGATCAGCTCCCCATGAAAGATGTGCGAGGGTTTTAAGGAGGTTCAGCCGGCTATGACAAGTCGCCTTCAGAGAGGTAATGTGAGGTTTCCAGGACAATCTGCGGTCAAACAGGAGGCCGAGAAACCTGACTGTATCACGTTCTGGAATACGTGAGCCGTATAGGTACAATGGATGATCAGAGACCACTGAACGTCTAGTGAACGTAATTTGATGAGTTTTGCCACTAGAAAATTTAAACCCGTGAGTGGTGGCCCAATCAGAAACCCGGTTGATGGCATGCTGGAGAGGAAACTGCAATGAGGTGACAGTCAGCACCTGCACAAGCTATAGCAAAGTCATCCACATAGAGCGATGACCAAATATTGGATGGGAGAACAGATGCCAGATTATTAATAGCAAGCAGAAAAGTGTTGTGCTCAGAACACATCCCTGGGGGACACCTTCAGCTTGGACAAATTCCCGGGAGAGTTCATTACTAACCCGGACCCGAAATGTCTGTCAGTTAAGAAAGCCTTAAGAAAGAATGGTAGGTTGCCTCGGAGGCCTAAGGAGTGGGCCTGGGCCAAGATATTATATCTCCAAGTTGTATCATAAGCCTTCTCAAGGTCGAAAAAGATAGCGATAACCGAATGGTTATTCGCAAAGGCATTACGAATATACGTATCCAAGCGCAGCAAGGGTCAATGGCAGAACGGCCCTTACGGAAGCCATACTGACTAGGGAGAGACTACTATGAGTCTCTAAATACCACATCAAACGTCTATTAACTAGACGTTCCATCACCTGCAAACTGCACTGGTAAGGGCGATGGGACGGTAGTGAGAGGGATCACGTCCCGTAGCACCTGGTTTTCGAAAAGGGAGAACAATAGCAGACTTCCACAGCTGGGGAATAACTCCTTGCGACCATATAAGATTAAAGAGTCGTAAGAGGACAGTAAGAGCAGACTGATGTAAATGCTGTAGCATACGAATATGTATGCCGTCTGGCCCAGCTGCCGATGATCGGCAAGCAGAGAGTGTTGCCTCCAGTTCTTGAAGGGTAAAGGCACATTATAGGATTCTTCTCTAAGAGAAGAAAAATCTAAGGGCTTTAACTCGCTGGCAGACTTAGAAGAAAGGAACGAGGGGCATAGATGGAGCCCTGAGAAATGCGGACGAGATGATTACCAATTTCAGTGGCAACGGCAAGGAGGGTGTGCTATATCGACACCAGCAACCTGAAGAACAGGAGCCGGGTCGGGGAGAATTTACCAC
Organism: Cherax destructor; assembly: GCA_009830355.1. NCBI lineage: Eukaryota > Metazoa > Arthropoda > Malacostraca > Decapoda > Parastacidae > Cherax > Cherax destructor. The sequence continues at coordinate 5,049 of WNWK01041545.1, read as the reverse complement.
TCAATTTCCGCACTTTCTTCCAGACTGCACTCATCGAGGAAGCCGAAGTGATAGTAGAAACGTAATCTCGCCAGCAAGTGCGTTTAACATCACGTATGACACGGTGAGCAATAGCTCTCTTCTGCTTGAAATCAAGAAGTCTCTCTGTGGTTCTGTTATACCGATACCTGCCCCATGCAGCGCATTTTAAGTTTTAAACCACTGCCCGAGCACAAGTAGGAGACCACCAAGGCACGCACTTCTGAGGATGCTTGCCCGAGGTTTGGGGAATAGAATGCGAAGCCGCTGTGAAGATGGAGGACGAAAAGAGATGTAAAACCTCATCAATGGAGGACGAGGTAGGAACCTCATGAAAGGCAGTAAGATGTGTGTAAAGGTCCCATTTCGCCCGGTCAAATTGCCAGCATGGGCAATGAGGAGGTGGAGAAAACAGAGGGGACTGTAGGATGATTGGGAAATGATCGCTGTCATGTAAGTCCGGGAGGACAGACCAGGTGAAGTCAAGGACAGTTGATGAAGAGCAGATGGAAAGATCGATGCAGGAGAAAGAATGAGTTCGGGGATCAAAATGGGTAGGAGTACCCGTATTTAAAACATGGAGGGAAGAGAAGCAAGAAATGCCTCCAACTGAATGCCACGGGAGTCACAGTGCGACCCTCCCCAGAGAAAGTGGTGCGCGTTAAAATCGCCAAGTAATAGAAGGGTGGCGGTAAGGAAGAAACCAGAAAATCAATATCTGGGATAGACAATGCCCGCGAAGGGAGAGATATAAAGAACAGAGTGTATACCACTTATTCAAGTGGATACGGGCTGCGTGTAATGTAAGGAAGAAGGGACATAGAGCTGACGGTATGGCACACCAGTGCGTATAAGAAGAGCACTTTCGTTAAAGGTTCCATCGGAAAAAGGATCCGATGAATATAACAAATTATAGCCTGAAAAGGGCCTGATAACAGTGGATTGTAGTTTGGGTTCTTGCAAACAGACCCCAATAGGGAAAACTGGGAGAGCAGCACCTGAAGCTCACCCCTGTTACCCCTGAGGCCTCGGATATTCCACTGCAAATAAGCCATGATTTATGGAGAAAAGATAGAAGTGGTAGTGAGAGGAAGCTATGGACTAGGGTTAGAAAAGTCCACGTGTGGAGGCAGCGGAAGACCTGTAATCAGAGAGGGAGGAGGACGTTGTGAAGGAAAGGGGTTGAGACGAAGAAGAGATTAGGAACCTCAGACGGAGTAGTGTCCATCATCGGCCCAGTCTCTGAAATATATTCTTCAATAGCTTCCAGTGTTTCGGAAGTCAAAGATGCAGAATGGGAGACTACATTAGAAATGGAAGAAACTATCGGGGAGTCTAGAGACTGTACTAAAGTAGAGGACGAGGAGGTAGAAGAGGGAACTGTCGTAGGGACTTGGGAGGGGACAGGGGATGAAGGTAGTGTATGAGGAGGAGGATGAACCTCCACACGTTACAGAACTAGTCGGAGGCGAAGAACCTGGCAATAGGGATTTTTTGCCGGGCTTATAAGAGGGGGGGCGCTGAGGTTTAGGTGTAGTACGAGGACGTGTAGACTCAGAACTGTGCAGATGAATAGAGGAAGGAGTGTGGATAGTATGGGAAGCCGAGGTAGGGACCTCGGAGCCAAGAACTTCAAAAGGATTCGAGACAGGGGTGACGGAGGATGAGGCGACCACAGAGGAAGCCGTGGAAGTTGGGACCCCAGAAGCGGGGCGACGTTTAGCAATGCGAGAATAAGAAATACGGGGAAGTTTCCCTTGAAGGCGAAGATGAGAGACAGCCATAGCATAGGAGAAGCCTTCTGCCTCTTTGAGACAACGGATTTCCCGCTCATTCAGGTAAACCTGACAACGGCGAGAATATGAAGGATGTGCCTCATGACAGTTAAGGCAAGAGGGAGGTAGAGTACAAGAAGAACTGGCATGGTCGTCAGCACCACAGACTGGGCATTCGGCCATGGACCTGCAATATTTTGCTGGATGACCAAAACGCCAGCAGTTTCTACACTGTTGACCTGCAATGTAGACCGAAGGTGGCAGTTCTCGGCAGTCAAACGTTAAACGAGCTATATTGCAAGGATAAAGTCTTCGCTTATTGGCTGGGAGGACAAAAGTGTCAACTTTAAGGATGGGGAGTTCTTGGAGCTCAAGCTGCTCAATGTCATCACCACATGTCTGGAAATTCCGTTGGACAATGGTGGGGGCAAAATACAGAACCACAAGAAGAATTGAGGAATGGTGCTTGTCAATAGTAACAGGTGTATTGTCAATGGTCGTAAGAAGAAAGATCGCAGCTTGGCCAGCATTCTGGACCGTGATGATGCGAGTGCCGCTCTTGAGGCGTGAAATGAGATGTTTTGACCAACATGGCGTAGCAGAGCCTTACCAATACTATGGTCTGAAAGATAGGTATTAGGAAGTTGGACGAAGAGTAAAAACTTTGTCCATTGAGTAGTTTGAAACAGAGAGTTTAAAGAAGTGCGCGACGAGCTTGCGTTTTTGAGAGGAACGAGAAGAAAGTGTCGAATCGTCATGTGGGTCTTGGTCGTTTGGGTGTTGGACCAGGGTGGTCCGATGTGAGACAGCGAGCGATTCGAAAATTGCCGCACCGTCGAGGAGAAGCGGAATCAAAGTCAGAGAGAAAGCGTAGGTCAGATGTATCTAAAGGGCCAGTCAGGTCCCTGGGACCTGAAGCAGGTGACGAACTGGCACCCGCTTCAGGTACAGGGTATTGGGGTTGTCCGAAGAGTTATCCATTAACAAGGTAGGGTCAGAACTAGGTGCGGTATCAAGGGGCCGGGGGTAGAGTCACGGATTAGGGCATCCATGGTTTAGGTTACTTCTTTCTTTTGTTTTTAAGAAAAAAAGAAAGAAAAAAAGAAAATAAAAATAAAAAAGAAAAAAAAGGGGGAACGTGGAGGAATAGCTCCTAGGAGGAATGAAAGGGCGTAAATCCCCCTCCCGCCCAGAGGACCTCAACACCTGAAGTAGTGCAGATGCTGCATGGAACCCGTGCCATACCCTACCCTTCATGCCAGTAAACCAGCAATCCGGGATAGCCCTCACATCCACCGAGCCACCTCGGCGGACAAAAGGGGGGCGGCCGGATATCCGCCCAAAATACCCCTTCGGCCACCACCCCGGAATCGAAAGGTGGCCTCCCGAGATACACCCGTCCCGAAAGATACCAAGGCCACCCCCGGGGGGACCGGAGAGGGGTCGGGACATCCCCCGGCGATCCAGATTCCACGGCAAACTACACCACCGCCAAGAACCTCAACGGAATGGGAATGGACCACGGTACCCTTCCCCCCACCTAGGAACTAGAAAGCCTATGGAGAGAAGCTCCCAGGGTAAAAATGGGAAGGAAATAAGGGAGGGATGAGGAGGAGGAGGAGGAAAGGGAAAGGGAGGATGGGGAAGATGGGAAAGGGAGGGGGTTGGGGGTAATTAGGTTCGGTCTGGGGGAAGAAGACCAAAAGGTCCAATTCCTCAGACCGATAACCTCTTTACCTCGTCAAGGCCCCCTTAAAGAGGTGTGAAATGTTATGAGTGGGGCAGTATACAGGCCTGACGCCTCGCCACCCCTCCCCACACGTTGCTCACTCAACCTTTCGAGAAAGCAGTTGCTGTGACGTTACTGCAATTATTCCATTTCCAATGTGTCAACGAAAGATCTGCACTTATTCAAGACTGGTGATAGTATATATATGGCTGTCTCTTACCCTTTGTGTAGGGGAAACTAAAAGCCTTTGCTTACTCCATATGTATTTGAAGTTGGTAAAGTATATAGGTTTTTAAAGGCATTATACTTCAATAGTTAAAGATTTTCTGCCTTGCCTAGCTGAAGTAACATGTTTAATCTGACATACAATGTATGTAACTCTTATACTTTTACTTTAGCAGTAAATGTCGGAAGTATGGGATTGTCTCAACGGACCTTGCGAAGGAGTGCAGAGCTGCGATGCTACAAATTGTATATTACGCAGCTGCCATCGCATCTTTGGCCGCTCCTCCACAAGCTCCGTGGACGATACTTCCTTATTTTAAAGCTCCTGGTGCGACCTGTGGTCGTGAGGGGAGGTGTTACAGGTATACCCTTGACCAACATTTTATATTGTGTGTATTTTTATCAATGGTATATTGGAGATATTTCCGTTATTAGCTAAAATGAAAATGTCTTACTTTATACTATTGTTTGATTTAGCTATGTTGTAGGTAGGATGTTACATTTTACTGTGGTGTTCATGTAGTGGGAGACCACTAGTCATACTGCTGGTTACCTGTTTAGGTAGTGCCCGGTCTCTCCTCCCTCAGTCACGTGACCTATAGCGTCGTTTCACCAAACTGGACGATGGTCAGTGGTTCATACATCATCTCCCGACCAGGAGTAGGTTCTCCCGACTTTCACAAGAGTAGTTATACGCTCTTCTGGGGGAGGCCTGGGGGAATTATTCCACCTTTAAGAGGGGGTTTTTTTAAATCCCTAGTATGGTTTTTAAAAAATTTCTATTCATCCCCAACACGGTGATAGCTTGTATTTTCTGAGCTTTTTTGGCAGTATTCTGAATTATTGTCTCAAGAAAATGTATTTGATGTTTCAATTGATATTTTATACTTCTCTGCCTTTATTGAGGAAATAGGCTCAGTCATTGTATTGCGAAACGTTAATTTTAAAATATTATTTGTATAAAACTCGTGTCATTAGTATGATTATTGTACAGAAACACAAGTAAAGTCACATTTTACTGTTTTCCCCAAAAAAGTTTATCATGATGTATTAACTGCAATAAAAGAACTTTATACAATACACTGAATAATTATATGAATTCTTTTTTTTTAAATTTCTCAAATTTGACTTACTTGGGTCAATCTCCTAAAATTTTCCCCCTATAATGATTGTCTCTTACAATGAAAAAAAATTGTTAAAATGGGCAAAACGGCCCCAGTTGAAGCCCTGAGAACAGGGGCCTGAACCCCTTTCCCTTTTCCCCTCTGTGGGATTTTGTCCCACCGGGGAATTTGGCTGGGG
>WNWK01041544.1:0-16401 GCA_009830355.1 Cherax destructor | reverse complement strand
TCCTAATAATTGATAAAATGTGCGCTCTGTAATAACATCCACCTGGACAGACCCGAACGTCGACTACCTGAGACAAGAGAGATCTCTATCCCAGTTAGCCCACCAAGGAGTGGCCAAGGTGTGTGTGTGTGTGTGTGTGTGTGTGTGTGTATGTACTCACCTAATTGTACTCACCTAATTGTGGTTGCAGGGGTCGAGACTCAGCTCCTGGCCCCGCCTCTTCGCTGTCCACTACTGGGTCTCTGCTCTCCCTGCTCCATGAGCTTTATCATACCTCGTCTTAAAACTGTGTATGGTTCCTGCCTCCACTATATCTTTCTCTAGACTATTCCACTTCCTGACTACTCTGTGGCTGAAGAAATGCTTCCTAACATCCCTTTGACTCATCTGAGTCTTCAGCTTCCAGTTGTGTCCCCTTGTTTATGTGTTCCCTCTCTGGAACATCCTGTCACTGTCTACCTTGTCAATTCCCCGCAGTATTTTGTATGTCGTTATCATGTCTCCTCTGACCCTTCTTTCCTCCAGTGTTGTTAGTCCTATTTCCCTCAACCTTTCTTCATAAGACAGACCCCTGAGTTGTGGAACTAACCTTGTCGCAAACCTTTGCACCTTCTCTAGTTTCTTTACGTGCTTGACCAGGTGTGGGTTCCAGACTGGTGCTGCATATTCTAGTATGGGCCTGACGTACACGGTGTACAGTGTCTTGAACGATTCCTTGTTAAGGTAACGGAATGCTAATCTTAAGTTTGCCAGTCGCCCATATGCTGCCGCAGTTATCTGGTTGATGTGTTCCTCCGAAGACGTGCTTGGCGTTATACTCACCCCAAGGTCCTTCTCCTTTGCCGAGGTTTGTAGCCTTTGTCCGCCTAGCCTGTTGTAGACAGCCTGACTGTCTTCATAGACAGCCATGCTGTCTGCCAGCTGAGTTCATATTTCGTGCCATGCTAGTTCCCATAGTTTCTGCCAGAGGGCATGCCTGTAGGCATACCCATGTGAGTCTGCCTCACCCCTGCCTCTCTCTCACTTGGCGCCCAGACAACACTCAGAGAACAGGCCTACTCCTCTCCCTCTCGCAAGGCATGGCCCACCTGGGCCATGGCCACAGACACGCAGCCTGTGTGCTAGCACCTTTATACAAATATAGTAAGAAGCCTCCGAAGCCTTATCATTACATACCCGCTACCAAGAACACTCCAAATAACACATCGTTATACTGTACTCTGTCAGCGGTCTTCTTTGCCCTTCTCCGATCTTCATGACTTTGCATTTGGTGGGATTGAATTCGAGAAGCCAGTTGCTAGACCAGATGTCAAGCTTGTCCAGGTCTGTTTGAAGTCCTGCTTGGTCCTCTTCCGATGTGATTCTCCTCATTAATTTCACATCATCTGCGAACAGAGACACTTCTGAGTCTATCCCATCTGTCATGTCGTTTACATGTACCAATAATAACACTGGTCCTAGGACTGACCCCTGCGGTACGTCGCTCGTCACAGGCGCCCACTGTGATACCTCATCACGCACCATGACCCGTTGTTGCCTCCCTGTGAGGTATTCCCTGATCCATTCCAGTGCTCTTCCTGTTATACATGGTTGTTCTTCCAACTTCTTTACTAATCTCATTTGAGGAACTGTGTCGAAGGCCTTCCTGCAGTCCAGGAAAATGCAATCAACCCACCCTTCTCTCTCTTGCCTTACCTCTGTTACTTTATCGTAGAACTCTAGGAGGTTTGTTACATAGGATTTGCCTTCCCGGAATCCGTGCTGTCTGGTGTGTGTGTGTGTGTATGTGTGTGTGCATGTGTATTAATTACCATTTTGTCCTATGCGCATGTCGATTGAAAACTGGGCCTGTTGTATGTGCGTGTGTGTTAGTTACCATTTTTTCCTAGGCACATGTCGATTAGACACTAGGCCTGTTGTATGTATGTATGTGTGTGTGAGTGTGTGTAACGAAACACTTCGAAATGTTTCGGCCCCGCCGGGAATTGAACCCGGGCCCTCCGTGCGTGAAGCAAGAGCGCTAGCCACCATGCCATCGTGTGTGTGTGTGTATGTATATATGTGTGTGTATGTGTATGTGTGTATGTGTGTGTGTATGTGTGTGTGTATATGTATGTGTGTATGTATATGTGTGTGTGTGTGACCCAACAATTAAAATTTGCACCAAGAACTCATTACAGTTGTGACCGGGTGTAGACTAGTGAATTGTTCATTACTTTATAATTTGTTCATGATTGTAACCATGTATAAACTTAAGTAAGTAAATTTACTTACTTACATGATTCATTACCTTTGTAACTTGTGAGTTCATTACCTTTGTAACTTGCTCAGCTATCAAAACTTTGGGGTCCAGTCCCTGGACCCATTATGTACCTCTGTAATCTTTTGACTAACCGCCCACAGGATGGGTATGGGGTGCATAATAAAGATATCAAACAAACTAAAAACTATCTCCTTTATCAAGCATTTTGTGTGTTATTACACCATGGTCACACTTGTCGAAAGCTTTTGCAAAGTCTATGTATACTACATCTGTATGTGCGAGCTCGCTGGTATGTGTACGCGCTCGTGTGGGTGTATGACCCACTTAATATTTGTACTTATAACTCATTAAAATTGTAACCGGGTGTGGACGTGTCAGTGGCTCATTACTTTGTAATTTGTTCTTGATTGTAACCATGTATAGGAGTGTAGATGGTTCATTACCTTTGTAACTTGCCATGATTGTGACTAGATCTACCTGGAGTTCATTACTTTTGTAACTAGTTCAGCTATCATAACTTTGGGGCCCAGTCCCTGGACCCATTATGTACCTCTGTAATCTTTTGACTACCGCCCACAGGATGGGTATGGGGTGCATAATAAAGATGTTAAACTAACTAATTGGTGTGTGTGAGGACATTTCCTTGGAGGACGTCTTGAAGGGTATCATGAATGACCCTTTGCCGGAGTTAGGTGTGGTAAATGGTGATGTTCTGAAGGAGGCAGTAGGGGTGGATGTTGGATTGGAGAAAGGAAGTCCGGATTTCCGGAGATGGTGTGTGAGCGAGTGAGCATGGAGGTACATCAGTGTGATAGTGATGGTGTAATGGAAGTGGCGGGTGAATCCCACTAGAGATCGGGCACAATGTCTGATAGTGATGATGTCTTAACGCCAGCTCAGAAATCATGTAAAAAACCTTTGGTGGAAAAGCCACGGAAAGTCAAGGGTCTGTTGCAGGAAAAGGATGTAGTCAGGGGTGGAAAAATTGTCAGTAAGGGCAGGGGTAAGGGAAAGACCATGCCACAGATTCCACAGAGGTCGAAAGGTAAACCCTCTCACATGTTTTCCAGTGTTTGACCATAAATGTTAATGGGTTAAGGGCGGAGGTTAAGAGAACATGGGTTGAGGGGACTTTGAGATGTTTTGGAGTGCAAATGGCTTTTATTCAGGAACATAATTATAGGTGTGGCAGAGACTTACGGTTGAAAGGATATGATGTATATGCTGGGTCATCGGGGAGATTAAAGGGAGGGGTAGCTGTGGCTATAAAGGTGTCAAGCCCTTTTACGTTACTGGCATGGGAGGAGTGTGGGGGGGGAGGGTAGTATAGTGAGGGTGGATGGGGAATGGAGTGGGGTGAGGGCATGTTTTGTGGGGATATACATGCCGGCAGAACATTCTAGCAGGGTGAAACTAGATTTTGTGAATGATTTTATGATATACGCCTTGAGGGGTATGCCAGGAGTAGCGGTAGTTGGTGGGGATTTTAATTGTGTGATTCGGAAAAGGGATGTTGATCCTAGGGGGGCGGGTTGTGAGTTGGGGGCGCTGAGGGACTTACTGGGAAGTGCGGGATTGCGGGATGTGATAGGGTGGGGGTCTGGTAGAACACACATTTGTTCGGAGGGGGTATGCGGCCAGATTAGACAGGAGTTATGTGACAGGGCAGGTAGTGGTGGGAAGGGTTCAGACATTCGATGTGGGATTTTCAGATCACCGGGCAGTTTTAGTGGATGTAGATTGGGAAGGTGTGGCAAGGTGGTACAAGGGCCATTGGAAGTTGAATGTTAGGCTGCTGGTTGGGGATGGCAGGAAGTTGTGTTTCGGGGCTTGGTGGTAGGGGTTGTGGGAACAGGGAAAGAGTGAGGAGAATTTAGTGGAGTGGTGGGAAAATACGGTGAAGGTGCGAATCAGGGAGTATTATCAGAGGTTGGGTAGGGAAGAGGTGAGTTGGAAGTATGGGTTACAAAAATATATTGAGGGGTTATTGAATAATTGTTATGAGAGAGGGGGTCACAAGGAGACTATAGAGATCAAGGGATTGAAAGATAGATTGAAGGATTTAAAGAATGAACGTTTTCATGCATGCCATTTGAAGGCGGGTATGGATGATGTCTTATGGGGAGATAAACCCTCTAAGTATGTATTGGGCAATTGTAGGTTACAGAGGGAGGCGATGATGGTGGAATGTATTGAAGTGGAGGAAGATTTGGAGAGGTATGTGCAGGGGCAGAGGCTCTGAACAACGGAGGCGATGAGTGTATATGTGGATAAATGGTTTGAGAGATATATGCGGAGTATAGTTGGAGGGCGGGGTGAGCGGAGCATTGTTAAGGAGGGGATCATAGGTAAGTTGGGGGTAAAAGATCACGAATGTCTGGAACTGCTGATTAGTGAGGAGGAGGTATGGGTGGCGGTGGAGGGTTTGAGTAAGGGAAAGGCACCTGGCATCGATGGCATAGCAAATGATTTTTATAAGGATCACTGGGACATAATGAGAGGCTGTGTGGTTCAGTTGATGAATCGAATGAAGCATGAAGGTCTGATGGGACGAGAAATGGGTATGGGGGTGGTGTTGTTGGTGAGGAAAGGGAAGGCGGGCGAAACATTGCGAAATTATAGACCTCTAGTTTTGATGAACACGGATTACAAGATTTTTGCGAAGATATTGGGCAATAGGTTAAAGCATGTGTTATTGCGGAAGGGCAGTGTGGAATACCAGGTAGATGTATGATTTGGGGGCATGAATGCATAAAGTCTTATATAGATAGTAGTGTTGCGGGGGTACTGGCTTTGGATTGGAAAGGGGCATATGATAGTGTTGAGAGGGATGTGTTGTATGAGATTATGAGACAACAGGGATTTGGTGAGGAGGTGGTTGCTTGGGTTGAGACGGTGTATAGAGGAGCGTGTGTACGTGTGCAAGTGAATGGTAGGATGGGGGGAGTGGTACACATGGCTAGGGGTCTGCAACAGGGTTGTCCACTGTCACAGATTTTATTTGCGTGCATGCAAGATCCTTTTTACAGGTTGATAGAGGAAGGGGTGTGGAGGAGTGTAGCGGTTAGAGGTGGGAAGACGGGAATAGTATGTTGACGATACCACAGTGCTAGTGGGTGATCAGGAGGGTTTGGAGAATGTGGGGAGGATCTTGCGGTTTTTTTGTGAGGCAACAGGAATGAGGGTAAATGGGGCTAAGTCTAGATTGTTGGAGGTAGGATAGTGGGTAGGCAGGAGAATGGGGGAAGGGTATGGTTGGACGATAGTGGATAATATAAAAATTTGTGGTATAGTATACATGTGTGATAGCAGCTAGAGGAGTGAACTCGGGAAGAATAGTGAAAGGGGCATTGGATAGGTTAAATAGTTGGAGGGCGGGGATCTAACCTTGCAGCAGAGGGTAATAGCGGTGAATACCATGATTTACAGCAGGGTGTGGTATGTGGCGGTGATTTACCCTCTGTTGCAGAAGGATGTGAGTGCATTAGAGCAAAGTTTTTAGGTATATATGGGCTTATATTAAACATTGGCTTCGGAAGTACGTTGTTAGGAATCGGGTGGAGTTGGGTGGTCTGGGGCTCATATGGATTGAGCGTAGATTACTGTGTATGTTCGTTAAAAGATGTCTGGTGCGGTTGGGGGGTGGGGGTGGAGGGTAATGGTGTGGATGAGGTGTTGCGAGAGGTGGGTAGATGGTGGGGGGGAAAGTCAATGGTGCAGTGTTGGGATTTATTGAGGAATTTGATGGTTATGAAGCAATCGCATAAATTAACGGCAAGTGAGATGAAGGTGGGGGGGGAGTCAGTGCTGGAGAGGGAAATGGGATATCCTGTGTATGAGTTTGGACTTAGTAAGTTTGTCGTCATAGGCGAGGAGGGGCTTGATGTATTTAATGGTGGATTTTGTGTGTGTGTCATGGAGTTTGAAGGAAGTGGAGATTGGGGAACGTGTGAGAGCGGTGGCGGGTAGTATGTATCGGACTAAATGTAGAAACAGGGAGGTGTATGGGAGTGGTTGGGTGTTAGCTTTCACGGAGGAATATAAGAACATGGTATTAGGAAATTTAACGGGGGCGTAGATTCATTGTGCGTTAAAGGGGCTTGACATGGTTAAGGTGTTGGTATGGGGTGGGGGTTTATGTTTTTTTTTTTTTATTTTTTTTTGGGGGGATGTATGTAAGGGTTAGGAGGGTAGGATGTAGGGGAGGGGGGCGTGTATGGAAGGGTAGGTCTAGGGGGACGGACGACAATATACATTATTGAGATGTTTGGGATGACGGGGGACTGAGGTGGGATGAATGGTGTATGTGTGAGAGACGTAATGAAGGAGTATATTCGGGGAATATCAATGTCAGTGGTAATGAGAGGGTTTACCTGGCATGATGTCCTGCTGGTTGCAGGGGTTAAAAGATCTTGTTATGCATAGGTTGTGTGGATAATAGGTGTAATGCATGTAAGGTGTATCCGAGTGGTGGCACAGGTTAATGTCACATGTGTTTGTGGTAAGGGTATTGGGTGATTTTACTGTGAGTGTTCTGTGGAGCATGAGGTTTTATATATATGTATTTGGTAAGGCAGTATGTTTTGTGGGTATGTTTGTATGGCAAGTTTATAATTAATGTTCTGAGTGTAATATACTCTATATCGTTATATGTTTATGATAATGGTTATACATGTCTTATGGTATGAGGGATACTAGTAAATGTGAGAATTATGTGATGGTACCATGGGTAGTCCTCATATTGTTTATGTGCCTTTCATGTGTGAAGGGTGTAGAATTATAGGTAGTTTTCTGTTTTTTAAATGGAAAGAGGACATAGGTATGGAGGGGGGGGTCTGGTAGGGGAGACAAGCTTTATAGTATTACATTATCTTAATAGCCTGTAATGAAATATGTTATGGTAGTACCGTAGAGTTTTTGTATGTTTTCTTATACTTAATAATTCTTACACTTAATAATTGTAAGGAAGGAGTTACAATTATGGGCAGGTTGTCCACGTATGTATGTGGCTTGGAGGCTCATGGTTCACAGTTCTCAGTTCTTTATATATGTTTCCATCCGCATAAATAATAAAATTGAAGTTTAGTTCTTATTGTCAGAGAACAGTTGTATAAATTATTTAAGGACATGTATGTTATGAGTATCATGAGGAATTGTTATGTATAATCATATCTCAGATGTCTACCTGGAGTCTACCTGGAGAGAATTCCAGGGGTCAACGCCCCTGCGGCCCGGTCTGTGACCAGGCCTCCTGTTCGACCAGAGCCTGATCAACCAGGCTGTTACTGCTGGCCGCACGCAGTCCAACGTACGAACCACAGCCCGGCTGATCAGGTACCGACTTGAGGTGCCTGTCCAGTGCCTGCTTGAAGACACCCAGGGGCTTGTTGGTAATCCCCCTGATGTATGCTGGGAGGCAGTTGAACAATCTTGGGATCCTCACACTTATTGTGTTGTCCCTCAACGTGCTAGTGGCACCCTGCTCTTCATTGGGGGATGTTACATCGCCTGCCGAGTCTTTTGCTTTCGTACGGAGTGATTTTTGTGTGCAAGTTTGGTACTAAGCCCTCGAGAATTTTCCATGTGTATATAATAATGTATCTCTCCGCCTGCGTTCTAGAGAGTACAGGTTTAGGAACTTCAAGCGTTCCCAGTAGTTGAGGTGGTTTATCGCACTTATGCGTGCGGTGAAGGTTCTCTGCACATTTTCAAGGTCAGCAATTTCACCCGCCTTGAAAGGTGCAGTTAGTGTGCAGCAATATTCCAGCCTAGATAGAACAAGCGATCTGTAAAGTGTCAACATGGGCTTGGCATCCCTGGTTTTGAAGGTTCTCATTATCCATCCTGTCATTTTTCGAGCAGATGCAATTGCTACATTGTTATGATCCTTGAAGGTGAGATCCTCTGACATGATCACTCCCAGGTCTTTGACATTAGTTTTTCGCTCTATTGTGTGGTTGGAATTAGTTTTGTACTCCGATGAGGGCAATCTTTGAAGGTATAATATATTATTGGGTGTGTTCATTTAATTGTATGTGCGGAACGTGTTAATTTTGTGGGCAGATAGTTTATAAGGTTTGGATACTTGGTGACTTATGTTTCCTTATTTATGTTATGATCTCATGAACATAATTATATCGTTGTAAAGGCTGGCTCTGATCGGAAGTCATGCGTATGTAACTTTAATGTGGCTTGTACTTTTATGAGTCTCTATTGAGGCATTGTTATACTTATTATGTGTATGTACGGATAAGTCCTTTTAAATTAAATAAAAAAAAAAAAATGGAGATAGTGGCCACGGTGATGAAACAGGTACAGATAACGTTATTCAAGTTAGAGAGGTACAAAGTAGCGATACTGCTGGAGATGGAACAAAAGGGGATGATGCCTCAGGGAATAGTGTTGACACATTACCCATAAAACCTGGTGGAATCACTGATGTCCATACAGGGGCGGTAGTAATGCAACCACAAAAAAATCCATGCAAATAAAATTCCAGTCTATGCAAATTCCATGCCTTGGGTATCTGCAGGCATGGTATATCTGGTAAAACAGGTGGGACATGCACCTTTGACCATCCTATAAAATGCCGCACCCACATGACAACATCAATACATGAAAGAAAATGCTACACCATATACTGCCAGGCACATCATCTAAAAGGGAGAAGAAGACACAAGCCAGCCGAACTATGGGAAACAAAAGAGGGAGCCATAACTTCTTAAGAGAAGGAGGTTTTCTTAGTGCCAGGAAGGAAAAAAAGTCTGGCAAGAAATGACAGAAATCCTACACCAACTGAACTTCTGGAGCAGAGGCACAGTCATTCGCCTCCACTCCAGAACAAAAGATATTAAAGCCAGAAAATAAACCCCCCCTAAATTCCATCAATATAACGACATTTATCTTTGCAAACATACAGGGTTTAAATCCATCAACAAACAACAAAATTCCTTACATCAAGGGACTGCTCATAGAGTCAAAGGCAATGTATGCAGCTTTAACTGAGACCCAGATAAAGGATAATTTTGACAAATAAATATGGATCCTAGGTTATAACCTATTCAGATGCGACAGACTAAACAGGCAAAAGGGATGGGAGGGGGGGGGGTTGACCTGTACGTCACAGAGTCGCTTATTTGCTCAGAACTACTAAACTGCTCAAATGATGTAGTTGAAGTTTTGGCAGTAAAGATTGAAAACCAAAACCTTGTCATTGTGGTTGTATACAAGCTTCCGGATGCAACTTCCCAACAATTCCTGGAACTACCTTTGAGAATTGACCACTGTTTGGAAAATCTCCCAACTCCTGCCCCAAACATCTTGCTACTGGGAGATTTCAACTTGAGACACCAAAAATGGCGGAGTGTAGCAAATAATATTCTAGCAGAGATCACCCCAGGAGGCAGCTCAGATGAAAATTCACACACACATGAGCTATTAAATCTCTGCACCAAATTCACCTTAAACCAGCAAATATTAGAGCCTACAAGACTAGAAAATATGCTGGGCCTCATCTTCACTAAGGCAAATCCTGTGTAACAAACCTCCTAGAGTTTTATGATAAAGTAACAGAGGTAAGGCAAGAGAGAGAAGGGTGGGTTGATTGCATTTTCCTGGACTGCAGGAAGGCCTTCGACACAGTTCCTCACATGAGATTAGTAAAGAAGTTGGAAGAACAAGCATGTATAACAGGAAGGGCACTGGAATGGATCAGGGAATACCTCACAGGGAGGCAACAACGGGTCATGGTGCGTGATGAGGTATCACAGTGGGCACCTGTGACGAGCGGCGTTCCGCAGGGGTCAGTCCTAGGACCAGTGTTATTCTTGGTAGATGTAAATGACATGACAGATGGGATAGACTCAGAAGTGTCTCTGTTCGCAGATGATGTGAAATTAATGAGGAGAATCACATCGGAGGAGGACCAAGCAGGACTTCAAACAGACCTGGACAATCTTGACATCTGGTCTAGCATATGGCTTCTCGAATTCAATCCCACCAAATGCAAAGTCATGAAGATCGGAGAAGGGCAAAGAAGACCGCTGACAGAGTACAGGCTAGGCGGACAAAGGCTACAAACCTCGGAAAAGGAGAAAGACCTTGGGGTGAGTACAACGCCAAGCACGTCTCCAGAGGCACACATCAACCAGATAACTGCGGCAGCATATGGGCGACTGGCAAACCTAAGATTAGCGTTCCGTTACATTAACAAGGACTCGTTTAAGACACTGTACACCGTGTACGTCAGGCCCATACTAGAATATGCAGCACCAGTCTGGAACCCACACCTGGTCAAGCACATAAAGAAACTAGAGAAAGTGCAAAGGTTTGCGACAAGGTTAGTTCCACAACTCAGGGGTCTGTCCTATGAAGAAAGGTTGAGGGAAATAGGACTAACAACACTGGAGGAAAGAAGGGTCAGAGGAGACATGATAACGACATACAAAATACTGCGGGGAATCGACAAGGTAGACAGTGACAGGATGTTCCAGAGAGGGAACACAGAAACAAGGGGACACAACTGGAAGCTGAAGACTCAGATGAGTCAAAGGGATGTTAGGAAGCATTTCTTCAGCCATATAGTAGTCAGGAAGTGGAATAGTCTAGAGAAAGACATAGTGGAGGCAGGAACCATACACAGTTTTAAGACGAGGTATGATAAAGCTCATGGAGCAGGGAGAGCAGATACCCAGTAGCGGGCAGCGCAGAGGCGGGGCCAGGAGCTGAGTCTCGACCCTTGCAACCACAATTTGGTGAGTACAATTAGGTGAGTACGTAATATGACTGTATCGAAGACAATACACTCAGATCACAACATAATAGAGGTACAGATATGTATGCACAGGGCTCCTGACCAGCAAAATGTGATCAGTCATGAGGGTGTCTTCACAAAATTAAACTTGAGTAACAAAAATATACAGTGGGAATAAGTCATCCATGTCCTAAATGAAACAAGATGGGAAGATATCTAAACAACATGGATTCGAACCTTTGCCTAGAAAAAAATAACTCTGTGGCAATTGAGGTCTGCTCTAGGCACATTCCATTAAAAAAAAAAGAGAAGATGTAAACTAGAGAGAGGGAGAGACGCCCCCTATGTAGATGAAGGCGAAGAATCACAGAGCTACTGAAAGGGGCCAGTACAGCTGAAATACGAAGGGAGGCACTAGTCAGAGAAATAGCAAATATCGAACTTAAGCTGAAGGAATCTTACAGGAGACATGAACCTCAGGAAGCTATAAAAGCCATAATACTTCTATTATGTCAGACCAAAGGGTAAAACAACATCCATTACTGAACCCCTGCTTAGGTGAGATGGGACATACACAGATGACAGTAAATAAATGAGTGAGAGACTAAAGTCTCAATATGACTCAGTGTTCAGCGAGCCGTTAACCAGACTAAGGGTCGACAATCTAAATTAAATCTTTATGACCGAGCCCCAAAATCTGGTCGACTCAAAAATCTGATAATGTTCTAACTCCACAAGACTTTGAAAAGGCAGTAAATGACATGCCCATGCACTCTGGCCCAGGCCAAGACTCATGGAACTCCGTGTTCATCAAGAAGTGCAAAAAGCCTCTGTCTCATGTTTTCAGCATTCTAGGGAGAGGGAGCATGGACACAGAGGTCATCCCACACTCAATAAAAACAACAGACATAGCCCCACTCTACAAAGGTGGCAGTAAAGCAATTGAAAAGAACTACTGACCGATAGCACTAACATCCCTTATAAAAATCTTTGAAAGGTTCTAAGAAGCAAGATCTCCAACCACCTAGATACCGATCATTTACACAACCCAGGGCAACACGGGTTTAGAACAGGTCGCTCCTGACTGTCCCAGCTCCTGGACCACTGTGACAGGGTCCTAGATGCTATTGAGGATAAAACTTGGCAGATGTAGTAAACACAGACTTTGCAAAAACCTTCGACAAATGCGACCACAGTGTAATAGCGCACAAAATGTGTGCTCAAGAAATAACAGGAAAAGTTGGTAGATGGATCTACAACCTCCTGACAAATAGAACACAAAGAGCTCTGTCCCACAAGACACAGTACTCGCTCCCATCCTATTCCTCATCCACATATCTGACATTGACAGAGATGCGGATGACACCCGAACTGCAAGACAGTGTCCGCCATCGAAGACACCGCAAGACTCCAAGCCCCTCTAGGGAGGTTCCTTGATGCTAGTGAGGGGCTCTTGATCTAGGGAATTGGATCTGCTCTAGTTCCCTGAATTGAGCCTGAATACCTTCCATCTCCCTCCCCACCCATGCGTTGTATAATCCTACGGGTTTAGCGCTTCCCCATGATTATAATAATAATAATAATTGAAGACTCCAAGTGGACATCAACCAAATCTTCAAATGGGCCACTCAAAACCAAATGAAGTTTAATGAAGAGAAATTTCAACTACTCAGATATGGAAAACTTGAGGAAATTAAAACTGTATCAGGGTTCACAACAATTTCTAACCATACAATACAGCGAAAACGTAATGTGAAGGACCTGGGAGTGATAATGTCAAAGGATCTCACCTTCGAAGACCACAACAACGTATCTACCTCAACCGCTAGAAAAATGATAGGATCGATAATGAGAACCTTCAAAAGTAGGGATGCCAAGCCCATGATGATTCTCTTAAGATCTCTTGTTCTCTCTAGGCTGGGATACTGCTGTACACTAACGGCCCCCTTGAAGGCTCGCGAAATTGCTGACCAGGAGAGTGTACAAAGAACTTTTATGACCCACATAAGTACGATAAATCACCTAAAAAACTGGGAACGGTTGAAGTCCCTTGATTTGTATTCCCTGGAATGCAGGCGAGAGAGATACATGATAATATACACATGAAAAATCTTATAGGGATTAGTACTAAACTTGAACACGAAAATTACTCCCTATGAAAGCAAAAGACTCGGCAGGAGATGCAACATTTCCCCAATGAAAGCAGGGGAGCCACGAGTACACTGAGAGACAACACAATAAGTGTCACGGCCCCAAGACTATTCAACAGCCTCCCAGCATAAATCAGGGGGATTACCAATAGGCCCCCGGCTGTTTTCAAGAAGGTACTGGAGAGTTACCCAAAGTCAGTACCTGACTTGCCAGGTTGTAGTTCGTACGTCAGTTTGCGTGTGGCCAGCAGTAACAGTCTGGTTGATCAGACCCTGATCCACCACGAGGCCTGGTCTCAGACCGGGCCTGGGGGGCATTGACCCCTGAAACCTTCTCCAGGTATACATGTTCATGAGTAACATAAATGTGATTACTAGAGTCATGTCTAATGTAAAGAAATTACATCATCTAGTTAATGTCACCTAACATCTCACTTGACGATTTTGTCAGACTTCAAAATAATTGTCTTAGTTTTGTTGTGTCGCAAAGTAGCTGAAAATAGTGAAGTGATTCAAAGGAAGATTTGCTCTTTTAAATTAATTAGGAATCATATTATATAAGATTATAATAACTTCTACTAAACTAACTGACTTTAATAAATACTTCTCAGTAGTACAAAGGGATTGTTGGACTCTGGTTCTTAAAATATTCCATCATTTGCCAGTGTTTGAACAGTTTTCTCTGAAAAATACTTTATTAAAAATTAAAGACTTTACATGACTTTGGATATTCGAGACCATTGCAAAGTCACGTTATGTATAAAGGTTAGCTTCATATGAAGGTTGGTCAAGAAGAGTTCCCATAATAAAGTTCCATTTTTAAGACCTCTTAGTATGTGTGGTTGTAGATATAGTGGGTCACGTCTCCTGGTTCATCTGGTGGTCACAAGTGAATTTTAACCTTAGGAGGTGTTGATTCACCGGGAATTCTCCCGGCCCGGGTCTTTACCAGATGGCGACCCGGCTCTGGCTCCCTGGCGTGGGAGTGTCAGAGACCTATGTCTCCCATGGGAGGGGATACCCCTCATCGGCGGGACCAACTGGCCCCAGGCCTAGCCACATTCCCCACCAGCACGAGGCATGGGGGTAGGTAGATGCTAGGCCTCTCTGGTCTGCCACCTTCCCTAACGGGAAGGGCAGGCTTACGAGCTGCAGATGGTTGCAAGCTCCAGCCTTGGCACCTACCCTGCCCTAGAAGGGCTGGACATGGTGATCGACCTCTTTTAACCTTAATTAATCATGCCATTAACCTTCTTAAAATTGTCTCCTTGACGCAAATGACATTTACTTATGTTAAACAAACCTTGTTGTCTGTATTTTCAAGTTACATTCATCAGAGAGATATTGACTGATCAAGGTCCATGATTCTCATCAGATCTCATCAATAAGATTTAATAATCTATTGGAGTTTCACTCTTGTTCATGACTCCATACTATTCTAGCAGCAATGATTGAATAGAACGATAGTATACTATTTTAATTTTGTAAAAAGTGTGGAGGTTAAAGTATACTGAATGGCACATATATTTACCCCTGTGCATTATTTGCTATTTAAGAAGTACCTAGAAATTAGCTGGACTGTTATCTGGACATCAGGCTATACCATGGTTATCTATACCATGGTTACATTCCTGGCAAATATACCATGGTTACATTCCTGGCAAATATACCATGGTTACATTCCTGGCAAATATACCATGGTTACTTTCCTGGCAAATATACCATGGTTACATTCCTGGCAAATATACCATGGTTACATTCCTGGTAAATATACCATGGTTACATTCCTGGGAGATATACCATGGTTACATTCCTGGGAGATATACCATGGTTACATTCCTGGGAGATATACCATGGTTACATTCCTGGCAGATATACCATGGTTACATTCCTGGCAGATATACCATGGTTACATTCCTGGCAAATATACCATGGTTACATTCCTGGCAAATATACCATGGTTCAATTCCTGGCATATATACCATGGTTACATTCCTGGCAAATATACCATGGTTCCATTCCTGGCAGATATACCATGGTTACATTCCTGGCAAATATACCATGGTTCCATTCCTGGCAGATATACCATGGTTCCATTCCTGGCAGATATACCATGGTTACATTCCTGGCAAATATACCATGGTTCCATTCCTGGCAGATATACCATGGTTACATTCCTGGCAAATATACCATGGTTCCATTCCTGGCAGATATACCATGGTTACATTCCTGGCAAATATACCATGGTTCCATTCCTGGCAGATATACCATGGTTACATTCCTGGCAGATATACCATGGTTCCATTCCTGGCAGATATTCCATGGTTACATTCCTGGCAGATATACCATTCTATCCCACCAGTAACTGGCTTGGAACCATAGTTACAATGCATAGAGGGTTTAATGTTGATAATTTTTGTTTTTGGTGGATATATAATGATTTATAGTTTACTTATAATCTCAATGTCACAAACATCAAATTTACTTCTGGTACAATATTCAGGTCTCCCAGGTACACTAGCTGCTGGAAAAGTTTTTTAAACATGTGTTTTGATGAACAAAGTTCTCTAGTAAAGGTCTTAACTTGCGTGTTGAGTCAACTGGAGACCGATGGCAGCTTTTATATCCTGGGTAATTTGAAGCTTTTATATATAACTACACTTCACTTTTTTGTTTTTTTTGTGTTGGATATAATGATTTATAGTTTATAAATTTCACATAGATCAACTTTACTTTTCACTGTTACAGTGTTGACCAAAGCAACTTAACTTGTGGTAAACTTGACTGATCTCCCAGGAGAGTTGCTGACAAAGTTGTATTATAAATATGTTGGTCAAAATTTACTAGGAATTTATTTGACTTACGTGTTGTGGGAAATTATGTGAAGGAATTTTTATAAGTAAAACCTTGAATTAACATTTTACCCACATAACTGTGTAGAACTCTGACACATCTAACACATTATACTTACTGATATTGATATATACCTGGGAGACATGTGGGACTTCAGTGACAATGGTCGCAACACTGTCCCTCCTACAACACTGTCCCTCCTACAACACTGTCCCTCCTACAACACTGTCCCTCCTACAACACTGTCCCTCCTACAACACTGTCCCTCCTACAACACTGTCCCTCCTACAACACTGTCCCTCCTACAACACTGTCCCTCCTTCAACACTGTCCCTCCTTCAACACTGTCCCTCCTTCAACACTGTCCCTCCTACAACACTGTC
>WNWK01041543.1:0-16401 GCA_009830355.1 Cherax destructor | reverse complement strand
AACCCTGGCTGTGTGTGTGTGTGTGGGGGAGTACCCTGGCTGGTGTGTTGTGTGGGAAGTACCCTGGCTGGTGTGTGTGTGTGGGGAAGTACCCTGGCTGGTGTGTGTGTGTGTGAGGGAAGTACCCTGGCTGGTGTGTGTGTGTGGGAAGTACCCTGGCTGGTGTGTGTGTGTGGGAAGTACCCTGGCTGGTGTGTGTGTGTGGGGAAGTACCCTGGCTGGTGTGTGTGTGTGGGGAAGTACCCTGGCTGGTGTGTTCTTTCTTGAATTTTATCGTGTTTCTCGCCTTCTTTGTCAAAGGGCTGGCACTCAGAACTTTCTTTGGCCCATGGTGGCTTATTTAGCAGTCACACTCAATAAACAAGCTCAAAAACAGTGGATTATTACAAAATGTTTTGTATGAACACAGAGTAATGTTTACTCCACGAGAAACAAAGCCAGACTGACGCTTGTGTGGGCGTGGGCAGGCGGACGCGTTCTGGACAGCCAACGAAAACCAAGGTGACAAACGAAAACTAGGACAATATTTTGATGAAAAAGTTGTGAAAACCAAATCGACAATAACCAGGGCAAATGAAAACCAAGGTTCCACTGTACTGCTTTTCATGCAGTAATTTTTTAAATTTTACTTCTGATTAGCCTCAACCCTTCCATGCCAATAACTTCAAGCTTAATGTACTTGTGTATTTTAGGATATTGGTCACTCTGAAAGGTTCAAATTAGATTGAGGCTGTGTATGTCCTGATTTACAAATTTTATTAAAGAAATTTCAGCTTTAGTTTTTATGTGATTTGTGAATGCCTCTTCTGATTCCCTGAAATCTTCACTGCTAATATTTAACTGCATTATCATTTGTACCGCACTCTGCACTATTCCAGTCGTGTTTATTGAGGTATGGGACTGGGGTTATGAATGACAGGGATACCTTTCTCAGATTGTTTGTGACTGAAATATGTACATGTGGTTTCTTTAGAGAAAAATATTGAGTTAAGAAACTTGTTGCAACATTGAAAAATTTATGAATCATTGCTTTGTTCACTTGCATGAGCAAAGTCCAGTTGTGTGTATGAATGCTGCATTGTAGTAAAAGTGGTAGTGAAAAGTTGGTGCAAATAATTGGTCACATTAATTTTATTCCACCTCAGACTTGGGGTAGTAGAATGTATACCAAGAAGTGTTAGACTCGGGCCATTCCTTTCTCTGGCGGCGGACGTCTCGTGAAGAACAGCTGCGAGTGAACGGCGCCGCATCTCCACTTGGGGCATTACAAACTATGAACTCCATCCCACATCTGGTACTCTGGTATTCCCAGCATCTTCCACCATTTTCCAGTGTGCACATCCAGAACGACCGGCGTTTTTTGTACAGCTTAAAACTTTAAATGTAAAATTTAAAAATATTTTTACCTTAATTCCATTCTAAATGTTTGGGGCCTTGGTTTTTTTATTTTTTTTCTGCATAAAGTATCTCATTACAGTCTCTCTCTTAATGATGGAGTTCCATTCCTAAGAGTAGGTCGGAAACGAATTGGTCATTAGCGAGGAGCATACTACTGGTAGTGGGTTTGTGTCAACCATCTTTAGATAGTGTTTTAATGTCACCCAACCTGGAGTTTACCTGGGGAGGATTTCGGGGTCAACGCCCCGCAGCGGTCTGAGACTAGGCCTCATGGTGGATCAGGGTCTGATCAACCAGGCTTACTGCTGGCCGCATGTAAACAGGCGTACGAACCACAACCCGGTTGGTCAGGTACTGACTTAGGTGCCTGTCCAGTGCCTTCTTGAAGACAGCCAGGGTCTATTGGTAATCCCTAATGTATGCTGGGAGGCAGTTGAACAGTCTTGGGCCCTGGACACTTATGGTGTTGTCTATCAGTGTACTCGTGGCGCCCCTGCTTTTCATCAGGGAATGTTGCATCTCCTGCCGAGTCTTTTGCTTTCATAGGGAGTGATTTTCGTGTGCAGGTTTGGTGCCAATCCCTCCAGGACCTTCCAAGTGTATATTATCATGTATATCTCTCACCTGCATTCCAGGGAATACAGATCAAGGACCTTCAACCGTTCCCAGTAATTTAGGTGCTTTATCGTACTTATGTGTGCTGTGAAAGTTCTTTGTATACTCTCCAGGTCTGCAATGTCGCCAGCCTTGAAAGGGATGCCATTAGTGTACAGCAGTATTCCAGCCTAGAGAGAACAAGTGATTTGAAGAGTGTTGTCATGGGCTTGGCATCCCTAGTTTTGAAGGTTCTCATTATCCACTCCTTGTGGAGTGGGGCTATGTCTGTTGTTTTTAGTGTGTGTGGGATGACCCCTGTGTCCATGCTCCCTCTCCATAGAATGCTGAAGGCAATTCTTGATGAACATGGAGTTCCATGAGTCTGGGCCTTGGGCAGAGTGCATAGGCATGTCATTTATTGCCTTTTCAAAGTCTTCTGGAGTTAAAATAATATCCAAGATTTTTGAGATGACCAAATTTTGTGTTTCGTTCATAAAGAATTCATTTGGATTGTCGACCCTTAGTCTGGGCAGCGGCTCGCTGAACACTGAGTCATATTGGGACTTTAATATCTCACTCATTTCTTGGCTGTCATCTGTGTATGTCCCATCTCGCCTAAGCAGAGGCCCAATACTGGATGTTGTTTTCCCTTAGATTTGGCATAAGAAAAAGTATTTTGGGTTTTTTCAATTTACTTTATGGCTTTTAGTTCTTCCTGTGATTCTTGTCTCCTGTAAGATTCCTTCAGTTTAAGTTCGATATTTGCAATTTCATTGACCAGTGCCTCTACGTATTTCAGATATATTGGCCCTCTCAGCAGCTCTGTGACTCTTTGCCTTCGTCTGTATAGGAGCATCTCTCTCTTTCTAGTTTACATTTTCTTTTTCTTAATGGAATGTGTGTTGAGCAGATCTCAAGAACCACAGAGTTCATTTTCTAGGCAACTGTTCGGATCTGTGTTGTTTAGGATATCTTCCCAATAAGTTTCATTTAGGACATGGTTGACTTGATCCCATTGTATGTTTTTGTTATTAAAATTGAATTTTGTGAAGAGACCTTCCTGACAGATCACATTTTGCTGGTCAGGAGCCCTGTGCATACATGTATTGTCTTTGATACGGTTATATTCCGTATCAGATTGTCGTTGTTAGTGAAGATGAGGTCCAGCGTATTTTCTAGTCTTGTAGGTTCTAATATTTGCTGGTTTAAGGTGAATTTGGTGCAGAGATTTAATAGTTTGTGTGTGTATGAATTTTCATCTGCGCTGCCTCCTGGGGTGATCTCTGCTAAAGCATTGTTTGCTATACTCCTCCATTTTAGGTGTCTCAAGTTGAAATCTCCTAATAGTAAGATGTTTGGGGCAGGAGTTAAGAGATTTTCTAGACAGTGGTCAATTTTCAAAAGCTGCTCCTGGAATTCCTGGGAAGTTGCATCTGGAGGCTTGTATACCACCTCAATGGCAAGGTTTTGGTTTTCAATCTTTCGCCAAAACTTCAACTACATCATTTGAGGTGTTTAGTAGTTCTGAGCAAATGAGCGACTCTGTGACGTACAGGGTAACCCCCTCTTGTTGCCTGTTTAGTCTGTCGCATCTGAATAGTTTATAACCTGGGATCCATATTTCGTTGTCATAATGATCCTTTATGTGGGTCTCTGTGAATGCGCAAACATTGCATTTGACTCCGTGAGCTGTCCCTTGATGTAAGGAATTTTGTTGTTTTTTGACGGCTTTAGACCCTGTATGTTTGCAAAGATAAATGTCGTAATATTGGTGAAATTTAGGGGGGGTTTTATTTGCTGGCTCTAATATCTGTTGTTCTGGAGTGGAGGCCAGTGTCCGTACCTCTGCTCCAGAAGTGTTTTCAGTTGGTGTAGGATTATTGTCATTTCTTGCCAGTCTTTTTTTTCCCTCCTGGCCCTAAAAAACTTCGTTCCTGGAGGGGTTGTGGCTCTCCTCTTTTGTTTCCCATAGTCTGGCTGGTCTGTGTCTTCTTGTCCCCTTTAGATGATGTGCCTGGCAGTATGCGTTGTAGCATTTTCTTTCATGGATTGATGAGTGACATATTTCTGGGTGAAATAAGTTACAGGAGGGGAAGTTGCCATGTGGGTGTGGCATTTTTGGGGTGGTCAAGGTGCATGTCCCACCTGTTTTACCAGATATACCATGCCTGCAGATACCCAAGGCACAATATTTGCATAGATTGGATTTCCGTTTGCTAGGATTCATTGTAGCTGCGTTCGCTGCTGGTGTATTTTTCTGTTTCCTTCCTATCTGTCCCCTCTGTATGGACATCAGTGCTTCTACCAGGTTTTGCTGGTAATGTGACGACACTGTTCCCTGAGGCATCATTCCCTTTTGCTCCATCTCCAGCAGTATCACTATTTTGTACCTCTGTGAATTGAATAGCATTGTCTTTAATTGTTTCAACACCAGGGCCAGTGTCTCCTTTTGGTTCACTGTCCTCCAGGACATCACTAGCACCCTCAGGAGCACTGTCCTCCAGGACAACACTAGCACCCTCAGGAGCACTGTCCTCCAGGACAACACTAGCACCCTCAGGAGCACTGTCCTCCAGGACAACACTAGCACCCTCAGGAGCACTGTCCTCCAGAACAACACTAGCACCCTCAGGAGCACTGTCCTCCAGGACAACACTAGCACCCTCAGGAGCACTGTCCTCCAGAACAACACTAGCACCCTCAGGAGCACTGTCCTCCAGGACAACACTAGCACCCTCAGGAGCACTGTCCTCCAGGACAACACTAGCACCCTCAGGAGCACTGTCCTCCAGAACAACACTAGCACCATCAGGAGCACTGTCCTCCAGGACAACACTAGCACCCTCAGGAGCACTGTCCTTCAGAACAACACTAGCACCCTCAGGAGCACTGTCCTCCAGGACAACACTAGCACCCTCAGGAGCACTGTCCTCCAGGACAACACTAGCACCCTCAGGAGCACTGTCCTCCAGGACAACACTAGCACCCTCAGGAGCACTGTCCTCCAGGACAACACTAGCACCCTCAGGAGCACTGTCCTCCAGGACAACACTAGCACCCTCAGGAGCACTGTCCTCCAGGACAACACTAGCACCCTCAGGAGCACTGTCCTCCAGGACAACACTAGCACCCTCAGGAGCACTGTCCTCCAACACAACACTAGCACCCGAACATCTCTGAGTTTGTCAAGTGTGGTCACTTGTTGAAAATCCCTGCATATACCATGGGACCATTGACCACAGAGATTGCAAGCAATCAGGCCTGTTTTTGTCCCTTACCCTTTCTACAGACTACACAGATCTTCATGATGGTGGTCATCTTACAACACTTGACAACTCTCCTAGCTAGCTTGTCTATAATTTCTCGAAGTATTTAGTTGTTTTTAACAGTTCTTCCGATTTGGCTTATTTCCAACGAATCCGTTTGAATTCGGTCCTTTGTTCACTTATTTCTTGGATGAATCTGGGCGAATCCGGTTTGTGGCTCACTGTATATATATATATTTTTATTAATAACACCTTAAAAGT
This sequence comes from Cherax destructor, assembly GCA_009830355.1. Lineage (NCBI taxonomy): Eukaryota > Metazoa > Arthropoda > Malacostraca > Decapoda > Parastacidae > Cherax > Cherax destructor. The sequence goes on along the minus strand of WNWK01041543.1, from coordinate 10,879 downwards.
AGATCTGTCTATTTGTATTGTATCTATTTGTTGTAGTTGCTGTTTTTGTGTTTGATGAGAGTAATATGTGTTCAGTTTGATACAAAAAGTATAACTTGCGTGTTGGAGCAGCCATGGCTTCTGAAGATGAAGATTACTGGAGGAATATTTGATTTTCGTTGTGTATATTGCAACCGCTGCTAACTACAGCGTCACTCCATCACAATAAGTACCGATTTGTTACTAGTTAATAGCTATGGCAACACTGTAAGGTTTCCGAATGATGACACTAGGTGGATGGTATCACTAAATTTTAGGTTGGGTACACTTTGCTCCATTTATAAAATTTTTAGCATATTTTAAATGTTCATACAGTAGTGTACTGTATATATAATAAACAGAAAATCAGCTGTAATATTCATTACTTAGGTATGCATACTGGTCGTAAGTCTGAGCAGCTGTTAAACGAGTATGTCTTTAAGTGAGGAGAGACTGTATTTGATGCTGAATCTAAAAATATAGTGGTGGGAATAACACACATTAGGTTCTGGATATTTAATCAAATCATTTAAAAAAAAAAATCATCTGCTTGCACTAAAATTTAAGATGAAATAGGAAAAGAGTTGAGTACAGTTTAATTTGTTTGGGACAGTTTGGTGTCACATTGAGCACTGCACTATACTTAGTTGATGAAGTTATCTGTTAGTGGTTTTGGGGGACTGTCCTCCCCACAGTGTTATATCAGACTATATAATACTGTATAACAGTATTAAAAACTGTTAAGGAGTACATGGGTAAGTAAAGGTATGCGTATACTGAATATAAGTAGAAGTTTGTAAGATTTATCTGTCATCGTGAATGTTTATGAAACTGAAAAAAAAAAATCAGCAATCTTACCAGAGTGCAAACATATAAGTTTCCAATGGACACTCGTTTACCAGAATAGTAGTACCTCCCTGGAAGGTTGCTGTTTACCACTTTAATCCTGTTCTTCATACTTTGCTGTGAGTGCTTCCCCACTATGTGGAAGTGGGAGATAGGATACAGTAGTAAGTGATTTTTTTTATTTTCACTAGATTATTTTTCTCTACAAAGTGAAATTACTAACCATAAAATAGATGAAAGTTGCACTACAGAGGATAATGGCAGATTGAAAATGGGTTGAGCAAATAGTTTCGTTAGTGGGTTTGGGTTTGAGAAGGACATGCCTCGTATGGGCCAGTAGGCCTTCTGCAGTGTTCCTCCTCTCATGTTCTTATGTACATGAGATTATTGAGCACAAGACTAACCTGAGTGATGTGTGGATGTATGTATATTTTTTGTGATTTGTTGCATATAGTCGACTGATAACTAAAGGGTAGAAATATTTACAAAAGTCATGTTCATTTTTTCACAGCACTCTGGGCAAGTGTATAAATTACCTAATAATTATAAAAAGTAATAGTTGTGGTACTTGGCAATTACATAAATAATTCTTTATGTGGAGATACATTAATGTACATAATTGCAGTGTGACAGAATGCTTAATACACTACAGTAATTACAAATTGTTAGTACATATGATGGTTGTTGGATATACAGTACTGTACTATAGAAGGAAAAGTAATTGATTTTGGGATGTTAGTATGTTCGTTGCATAATGTCTTTGTAGTACTTTTGCTTCACTTTGTGAGGTGCTAAACCAGTGTAGGTTATTCAGCACAAAGAGGCATGGAGGCTGAAGCCTCCACTCAATAATAATGAGTCTCTCTCCATACTTAGTCATATAGCAAGTATCTACATGATGAATGTAAATTTGTCATTGCAGTTTATTAGGGTACTAGATGAATAATAACAATAGATTAAAATAAGTTAAAATTGGAATACAATAGTACTGTGTTTTATTGAATATTATGTAGTGTTGTACTGTGAAGTGTTATATAGGTACTGTAATTAACTTCAACTGTACTTACTCTAATCTTAACCTCTTAGGCTACTGTTTGTACAAATGAGTTAGGTGTGAACTGTTGTAGTCATGATATTTTGACTTTTGTAAATTTGAAATATGAAGAATAAGTAAGTCAAAATACCATGGTCAGAATAGTTTATAACTAGTTCACAAGATGGAGATGAAAATCTGTCTTTTACTGAAATAAAGATGATAAATAATCAATTTGTCAAAACACACAAAATTTTGAATCTTCGTAACAGTAAGTTCAGTCTCACAAAATTTTAATAACACAATTGTAAACAAACCATGGAATAGAAGGGAATTGAACCCATGGCAAGTGAGTTGTAGAACTCCAGGCCAGTGTACAAGCCACAGGGCCAGCTGGCTACAATAAGATTCAGCCCTAGGTTCAATCCCTGTCTGTTTCATGGTTTGGTTAGTAACTTGAGTATGTATTGTGCTAAACTGTTTCAGCTGGAGTGTACGGCATTACTAATGTGAACATATTTTCAGACTGGGCCTATTAGCCCCAGAGAATTACCTAGTGTGCAAGTCAGACTCAACCCACAAATATGCCCTGCGAACCCCAACCTTATTGCCTTTGCGGCTCGATATGACATTTATCTTTATAATACTAAAACAGGTATGTTGAACCTTGCGTGTTGCTCTATTTAAGATAAAGTAAACAATAATAGTCCAAGTTAATTTTATAATACATAGTTCATGGTTCAAGTTTAATAAATTTTTAACAAGTTTTATCCAGTACAGTGGAACCCCGAGTTTCGAACTCTCCCAACTCGACCTATGTATTACGTAATTTTATTATTTTAAGTGCTTTTGTAAGTGTATTTTTGGGGGTCTGAATCGGACTAATCTAATTTACGTTATTCCTTATGGGAACAAATTCGTTCGGTAACAGCACTTGAACAGCATTCTGGAAAGGAAAAAGTTCGAAACTCGGGGTACCACTGTATGTACTTGTTTTTGGTTATCATGCATATTTGTTTTAGAATTTTGAAATAAATAATGATGTAGATTTGTGTTGGTAATAAAAGTATTGTATACTTATGTACAGAATTCACATGACATAATAGTTTGTTGTATAAATGAATTTATTTTAATCTGTTGCTCAATATTATTCCTCTAATATACTCTTGCTACTCTGTGAACCCAAGTCTTTCATGGTAGACAACCATGAAAGTGCAGTAGAAAAGCTGTGTAGGGAGTGAGAGAAATGTTAACTGTGTATGATATCAAGAAAAGCTTTCATTGGGAAATATTAAAATATTTGAAAAATGTATTTAACGAGGGTTGTAGGAGGATACCGAGATGTTGAAATTTTTTGACCGAGGCAAATTGCCGAGAGTTGATGTCTGTCATGATCCGCAGCATAATTAGGATTAGAAAAGGGATAGTCAAGTAGGATAACATGTTAGGTGAAAGGATGGGTAGTAGTGGTGGTGGTCAAGGAAGGTAATAAGTGGTTACGTTAGGTTTGTCAGGAAACATTACAAGTGTTTCCTGATGCAGGTCTTTGTCATGTGATGACCAAAAACTCTGCAGCTGGAGCTTTTGGTTGTCTGACTGAGGCCTTCCACTCCACCTCTTTAAAAACTCAAGATAATGATGATGACCAGATATGTGGCTTGGTTAGATTGGGAGTAGAATGTAAATGGAAGGGAATGCTTAGCTAGTGCATGTTAGAGGTGTTGAGTATCCGGGATGGGAGTGAAGAGAGATCCAGCAGTTGCCTCATCATTTCATATACAGTAGTAGAAACCTGAATTTAGAATAAATACACTACTCATAAAATATAATTACGAGTTTTTTTGTCACTTTCTTCAGATTATATGTTATTCCACCATTTTCTGCTGATTATATATATAGGTTTGGGTGAATATAAAATATAATTTGTAAGATTTTGTTGTCCTTTTCTTTATATTATATTATTACTTCTCTTATTTTCTACTGATTGTATATATAGTTTTGGTTGACTATTATATTTTGTGACAGGGGAGGAGAAAAGAGTAACTCATGTACATAGTGGTAGCGGCCGACTAGAATATGACCCCAAGAGTGCGGGGATGCCCTCTTATGTAATGCAGGAAGAGTTTTCCCGTTATCAAGGCTACTGGTGGCAACCTGTATCTCCGGGTATGTCACTCTTATTTGTTCCAAAATATTAATCATGTGTTGTCATTGTGACTTTCAGAAAATGTGTAACAATCCTGTGGTATCATTTCAAGAGTAATAAAATCCTTCATCTCTATTAATTTTCTTAATTCATTGCTACAGAGAAATAATAGTGGAAGCAGTATGACTAGATTGACAAGTCTATTAGCTATGGAAAAAAAAAAAAACATTGGCTATATTGTACCTAATATTGTGAAGTAAGTGAATGTACAGGAGGGCTCTGTTTGTATGGCTCTTAAGGTTAGTGACCCCGAACGATAAGCGAAAATCGCCAGCAGCTGAAAAAGAGCCTTACTATGTTTTTGTTTTCAGATGTGTTTAAAATGCCTAGTAATGTGTTTACACAATCGTATATTAAGTACTCAATACAGCTAGGCATAAAAAAAAAAATATAAGGTAAAATAAATACACAGTACATGTAATACTTACCTTAAAATACGGCACTGGATGTCCTTCCTTTATGCAACTGTTGTGTGAAAACAGCAATAATGGTGGAAAAGTGGTAAAAGCACCAAACATAATGAACAGTGGCTCAGTTGAAAGCCGACAAAAATGTAGAACATCAAAAATAAGGAAGCTGTATATACAGGGCCCTTCTGTACCTTTACCTTTGATATGCCTTAGATGAGTTCCGAAAGTTTTTCTATTCCCAGAGCCTGGCCATAGACCAGGCTTGTCTGGTGCTTACCTGGTCAACCAGGCTGTTGCTGCTGGAGGTCCACTGACCCAATTTTGTCCAATTTTCCTCTTGAAGACTTTTACACTTGTCCCAGCAGTGTTTCGTGTACTGTACCCTTTTGCAAGTGACCTAGACCTGTTGTTATAAAGGACATGAGCTAAGCATGTGTTGCTAAAAGTTTCACTGAATTGAATCCTAGACTGTCTTTTTGCCATTAACCCCTTAAGTGTCTGTGCTTTACTTTTATGGGTTTGAAGCCTCTGTCTGTGCTGTAAAACTATGTGATGAGTTCAGCTCACTCAGATAAGCAGTGAGCAGTAAATTTGGGCCTAGATGTGAGAAAATGGGTTGATGCAGTAAGTGTGCACCATATAAAAATCTTGCTCCCCGCAGAGCAAGCGTAATGGGGAAAAGCCCGACCGTGTTTTTAGTTGAAAATATCGACTGCTGTGTATTTTTGGCTGAGTTTTATGGCTATATTCTCAGTTTCTTAGTCTAATTTGATAGAACAAAAGGTATACTACAGAAATACAGATGATTTTGATTGGTTTCAGGACTGGAAATAGCTTGAAATTGAGCTCAAAGTAGCAGGAATGTTTGATTTTTGCCAATATTCCAGAATAAACAAATCACATCACTTGTTCAGTGTGTCCAACTGGTCGGTCTAATATGTGTTCATGACATTATTTATACAATTATTACAATAATGCTTAACAGTAAATCTTCTAATTTTTTGTGTGAATAAAAATTCAAAATGGAATTCACGTGTAAAGCCTGGGAATGTAACTAATGAACAGAGGAGGTGTTATTTTAGTGCCAGGAATGCTGGCCTGCATTGTTTATTCTGGACCCTATTTTGAAATTTGTGTGAAATTGGCTAAATTACCAATTTCTGATCACTATTAGGTAGTTGAAATAGTTGATTGGATGGTTCGGTTTCTTGTGCTTAGTCGATAAAATGGAAGCCATACTAGTGAAATAGCTAAGAATTTGGTAAACTGGAACAATGTAATTGGCCTAAAATAGGACTCAAACTGGGCAAAATCGATGATGTGTAACTATCACTGACAGCAAAATTTGTGAAAGTGTAATTTTGTACGTTTTCCATCAAATTGTGTACTTTTTATGTTATTACAATCAGAAAAAGATTCTCTACTATTTCATAAGAAAAAAGATTTTTTTTTTTTTTAATGGAACCTGTAGATACTTTTCAGATTGGGGGTCTGGACACTTAAGGGGTTAAACTTCAAACATTTTATCCATTTGCTCAATGTTAAATTGCAAGCTACATCAAGCAGTTCAGTCGCACTGACATGGAGTGATTATGGTTCCTTTGAATGGGTCGTGTTTCTTTTACTCTTGGATATCTCTTGAAGATGTTGATAAGTAAGACGCATGTACAACAGTTAGGTATCTTTATTCCAAAATGTTTCACCTACACCGTACGCTTCTTCAGTTGAAGACTGTTTTCGAGATTGATGGACTGATTACATCGTCTTTACATCTCTATTGCTTCTGCTGCCTCAGTATTTGACTGAAGAAGCCTGTGTAGGTGAAGCATTTCAGCATTAAGATACCTATCTTTTGCACATGTGAATATCAACTTGTCAGTATTGCATACCATTATCATATTCACATCTTATGAAGATGGCAGTGACCATCTGCCAGTCCTTGCCATGTCTCAACCACTGAATCCCTCTTAGTGGATTTTCCTAACTTTTCATAGTACTGGTAATTGAAACCACTGCATTACACCATATTTATTTGAAAATCCATGCTCATTATTGATAATGCCAACAGATGGTGTGTATCGATTACTGTTTGAGGAAGTTGATGAGAGCGAAGTTCCTATCGTTCAGTTCATCCTTCCTGATGATTCTGCGGGAATGCTTGATGAGTTTAGGTGAGTCTCTCAGAATCAAGTGTGAAATTTTATGATTTCAAATTAATTTTTAACGACATTTTTTATATTCAGTACATTCTCATTTAATTGCATAGAGAAGGTGAAATTTGTATTTTTTTTTTTTCAACAAGTCGGCCATCTACCACCGAGGCAGGGTGACCCAAAAAGAAAGAAAATCCCCAAAAAGAAAATACTTTCATCATCATTCAACACTTTCAACACACTCACACATAATCACTGTCTTTGCAGAGGCGCTCAGATACAACAGCTGAGAATAGTCCCTCCCAGCTGTCACTATCCCAGACCCCTCCTTTAAAGTGCAGGCATTGTACTTCCCATTTCCAGGAATCAAGTCCAACTAAATCAATTAACTGGTTTCCCTGAATCCCTTCACAAAATGTTACCCTGCTCACACTCCAACAGATCGTCATGTCCCCAAAACCATTCGTCTCCATTCATTCCTATCTAACACGCTCACACATGCTTGCTGGAAGTCCAAGCCCCTCGCCGACAAAACCTCCTTTACCCCCTCCCTCCAACCTTTTCTAGGACGACCCCTACCCCGCCTTCCTTTCCTTACAGATTTATACGCTCTCCAAGTCATTCTACTTTGATCCATTCTCTAAACGACCAAACCACCTCAACAACCCCTCTTCAGCCCTCTGACAAATACTTTTAGTAACTCCACACCTTCTCCTAATTTCCACATTCCGAATTTTCTGCATAATATTTACACCACACATTGCCCTTAGACAGGACATCTCCACTGCCTCCAGCCTCCTCCTTGCTGCAGCATTTGCAACCCATGCTTCACACCCATATAAGAGTGTTGGTACCACTATACTTTCGTACATTCCCTTCTTTGCCTCCATGGATAATGTTTTTTGTCTCCACAGATACCTCAATGCACCACTCACCTTTTTTCCTTCATCAATTCTATGGTTAACCTCATCCTTCATAAACCCATCCGCTGACACGTCAACTCCCAAATATCTGAAAACATTTACTACTTCCATAATCCCTCTCTCCAATGTGATATTCAATTTTTCTTTATTTAAATCGTTTGATACCCTCATCACCTTACTCTTATCTATGTTCACTTTCAACTTTCTACCTTTACAGAGTGTGTAAAGGTAGAGTGTGAAATTTGTATATACGTACTAAATTTGTATAATATTCATTAGAGGTTTCCAAAGATGTTTCAAAAGTGTTTAATACTTCAAGTTGATGGATTTGTCTGGTATTTTGTACTTCACCCATTTAAAAATGAAAAATTTACAGATAATTTATAGACACAAATCACTGAAGAATACATAGATAACCCACATATGGACAGTCCTGGAAATGGGAAGTACAATGCCTGCACTTTAAAGGAGGGGTTTGGGATAGTGGCAATTTGGAGGGACTTCTAAACTGTCGTATCTGAGCGCCTCTGCAAAGACAGTAATTATGTACGAATTAGGTGAAAGTGTTGAATGATAATGAAAGTATTTTCTTTTTGGGTCACCCTGCCTCGGTGGGAGATGCCCGACTTGTTGAAAAAAAAATGGACCATTGGTCCAAGTCTGACTGAAACATCAGCCTAAGTTTCTTGTCCATTAACTTGGACCATTAACTAATGGTCCAAGTCGGACTGAAATGTCGTCAGCAATTTCTCCTATGTACGGGTTATTTGTGTATTGTTCCAGTCACGGTATTGTCCCTTTGTGTTCTTCACTGAGGAATATTTATTTGATAAAAATAAATAACATTCCTGGGATGGGGATTTTGCAGTTAGAGGGTCATCTGAACTGTGATGTCAGTATCCTTCTAGGGGATCTAATCTGGGAATCTGATTCCCGGTATGGCTAGAAAACACTAGGACATGTTTCCATAAGACACCTGCCATCCCTGTTCACCCATCAGTAAAATGGGTACCTGAGTGTTAGTAGACTGGTGTGGGTTGCATTCTTGAACAAAATTTTCCTAATTTGCCCAAAATAATCCTCATAACAAAGGGCTTTCTATACAGTGGACCCTCGCAAATCAAACATAATCAGTTCCAGGAGCTTGTTCTTAACTCGAAATGTTCGAAAATCAAATTAATATTTCCCATAAGAAATAATGGAAATATAATTAATCCGTTCCAGAAAGCCAAAAATATTAAAAAATAATATATTTTAACCCTTAAACTGTCCACACGTAGATATACGTTCACCTGCGTACTGCTCTAAATATTTTGAAAAAAAAAATAATTTTTTTTTTTTAAAAAAATGAAGAGCACATTTTTATAAACAGGATAGGCTAAAAAAAAAAATTTTAGGGCCAGTACTTACCGAGATATAAGCCCGCCAATTTGGTACTGGATGCTCACCTGATGGCAACATCAAGTCCTGCCGCTTGCAGAAGTAATGCCGATATACTTTTTTTTCTAGTTTTTATTTTAATTTATATAATTTTTATGTTCTGATAATTACAATTTACAATAGTTCTTGTGATTTCATAGCCAATCTTTGTTCTAACACTAATATTATGTACTGAAATAGTACACAGTCACAATCACACCAACAGGTGAACAGTTTCACCTGCCTTGGTCATTTACTATTGTCTATAAATATTTACGAAGTATTTATAGGTCCCAGCAATGTTTTAGACATCCTGGAGTATAGTATATGAAACTCCTTGAAGAATGGTGTGTTGACAAGTGTCAGATAACTCTTGACAGCCCAGTGACATTTGATAAATGTCAGCAGTGCTGGAGGGAACCCTCCCTTTTTCAATGTCTGTCTATCTGTCTGTATGTCTATCTATCTGTCTGTCTATCTGTGTCTATCTATCTATTTGTATCTGTCTGTCTGTCTAGCTCTGCTTATGTCTAACTGCTTATCTGTCTTTGTCTGCCTGTGTGTGTCTTTCCGTCTGCTTGTCTCAGTCTGAGTGCGTCTCGTAAGCCAACAGGTATTATACACGATGCAGAAGTGACGATGCGTATTACTTGCCAGTCATGCTTATTTTATGTATTATATCCTCTTTAAGGGGGCTCCTTGACGAGGTAAAGAGGCTATCGGTCTGAGGAATTGGACCTTTTGGTCTTCTTCCTCAGACCGAACCTAATTACCCCCCAATCTTCCCTCCCTTTTCCCATCTTCCCCATCCTCCCTTTTCCCTTTCCTCCTCCCCCTCCTCCTCATCCCTCCCTTATTTCCTTCCCATTTTTACCCTGGGAGCTTCTCTCCACAGGCATTCTAGTTCCTAGGTAGGGGGAAGGGTACCGTGGTCCATTCCTATTCCGTTGAGGTTCTTGGCTGTGGTGTAGTTTGCCGTGGAATCTGGATCGCTTGGGGATGTCCCAATCCCTCTCCGGTCTCCCGGGGGTGGCCTTGGTATCTTTCGGGCGACGGTGTATCTCTGGAGGCCACCTTTCGGATTCCGGGGTGGTGGCGAAGGCGGTATGCTTTGTGGCGGATATCCGGCCGCCCTCTCTTTTGTCCGCCGAGGTGGCTCGGTGGATGTGAGGTTGCTATCCCGGATTGCTGGTTTACTGGCATGAAGGGTAGGGTATGGCACGGGTTCCATACAGCATCTGCACTACTTGCGGTGTTGAGGTCCTCTTGGGCGCGGAGGGGGATTTACGCCCCTTTCATTCCTCCTAGGAGCTATTCCTCCACGTTTCCCCCTTTTTTTGTTCTTTTTTTTATTTTTATTTTCTTTTCTTCTTTCTTTTTTTTTCTTAATAACAAAAAGAAAGAAGTAACCTAACCATGGATGCCCTAATCCGTGACTCTACCCTCGGGCCCCTTGATACCGCACCTAGTTCTGACCCTACTTTGATAACGGATAACTTCGGACAACCCTAATACCCCTGTACCTGAAGCGGGTGCCAGTTCGTCACCTGCTTCAGGTCCCAGGGACCCGACTGGCCCTTTCGATACATCTGACCTTCGCTCTTCTCTGACCTTGATTCCGGCTTCTCCCTCGACGGTGCGGCAATTTTCTAATCGCTCGCCCGTCTCACATCGGACCACCCATGGTCCCACACCCAAATGACCAAGACCCACACATGACGATTCGACACTTTCTTCTCGTTCATCTCAGAAACGACAAGCTCGTCACGCACTCCCCTTAAACTCTGTTTCAAACTACTCAATGGACAAAGTTTTTACTCTTCGACCGACTTCTCCTAATACCTATCTTTCAGACCATAGTATTGGTAAGG
>WNWK01041542.1:0-16401 GCA_009830355.1 Cherax destructor | reverse complement strand
GGTAGTGAAGGAGCTGAAGCACCTGGTCCATCACCAGGGTACTGAAAGAGCTGAAGCACCTGGTCCATCACCAAGGTGGTGAAGGAGCTGAAGCACCTGGTCCATCACCAGGGTAGTGAAAGAGCTGAAGCACCTGGTCCATCACTAAGGTGGTGAAGGAGCTGAAGCACCTGGTCCATCACCAGGGTAGTGAAGGAGCTGAAGCACCTGGTCCATCACCCGGGTAGTGAAGGAGCGGAAGCACCTGGTCCATCACCCGGGTTGTGAAGGAGCTGAAGCACCTGGTCCATCACCAGGGTTGTGAAGGAGCTGAAGCACCTGGTCCATCACCAGGGTATTGAAGGAGCTGAAGCACCTGGTCCATCACCAGGGTAGTGAAGGAGCTGAAGCACCTGGTCCATCACCAGGGTAGTGAAGGAGCTGAAGCACCTGGTCCATCACCAGGGTAGTGAAGGAGCTGAAGCACCTGGTCCATCACCAGGGTAGTGAAGGAGCTGAAGCACCTGGTCCATCACCAGGGTAGTGAAGGAGCTGAAGCACCTGGTCCATCACCAGGGTAGTGAAGGAGCTGAAGCACCTGGTCCATCACCAGGGTAGTGAAGGAGCTGAAGCACCTGGTCCATCACCAGGGTTATTTGTGTATTGTTCCAGTCAAGGTATTGTGCCTTTTTGTTATTTTGGAGGTAGACTGAGGTCATGGTCTGAGGAAGTGGAGTGAGGTCGACTAATATTTGTTCTGTTGCTGTTGTTATTGTTGTTTTTGTTGTTCTTTTTCTTCATCTAGTTTTAGGTGCTTTTAGGCAGGGAAGTAAATAAGTGTAACTTAGACGAGTAAATAGTAATTATAAAATATAAATTATTAATTTAATAATATTAAAGTGTGATTATTATTGTTGTTGTTATTTATATTTATATTACAGACGTGGTTGTCCTGCCGTTCCTAACCACAACATTCTCACTAGTTTATCTCTGTGCAATAACTGCAACACCTGTCAATGTTGAAACAATCACAAAGTATTTCACGAATATTTTAATGTGTCCTTACGATAAGGAACTCCTCCCCAAAAATTGGATATAATTCCTGTCAAAAACATAATTCCATTATTTGAGCTGAATTATATCTCACTAATTTCACAAATTTTATGTTAAATTATATGAGAAATGTGAATAATGTTAAAAATTATATTAGATCATATGTATACATTACATATATATAAATTACATATTAAAATTATGTAGAAATTATTTTTGAAGTGATTGATTGTTTCAATGTTTGAAACAGAAATTGTTTTCGGGTTCCCCATTTCGTTCACCTCATCAGCATAAACTGCACGTCAGCAACGCAGGTCCATGAAGAATATAAACACGGGTGGCTGTCTGTCCCGGCAGATACTCTGTTTCCCTTGAGAAAATATAGACGAGGCGAATCTGCGTGTTTGAGGTGATGTGGAGGAGAGAATTTATGAGATGTCGAGACGGTACTGATTTTGGGATGTTAGTGGTTCAAGGTAGTGTGTGTGTGTGTTTTCTGCAATAATATCAACGAAAACAGTAGCGGGAGCAACAATAGCAGCAGCTGCTTCTGTATCAGTAGCAACAACAGTAGCAGCAACGGCAATACCAACAGCAGCAGTAGTAGTAGTAGCAGCAGCAGCAGCAGCTGTAGTAGTAGTAGTATTAGCACTAGTAGTAGCAGTTGCAGTAATAGTAGTAGTACTTGCAGCAGTAGCAGCAGCAACGTCAACAACAGCATGAGTAGTGGCAGGAACAAGGGCAGCAACAGTACCAGCAATAGCATCCTCAACAACAGTTGTAAAATGTAGAGACTATTTGTTGTGTTGCAGAAGCAGTAACTGATATAGCAACAAGCAGGAGGCTGATGTGTTGCTGTTCTGATATGGTGCTATTACTGCTGCTGTTATTTCTGCTGCTGTTTGTGCAACTGCTTCTGCTATTTCTTCTGCTACTGCTGCTATTGCTGCTGCTGTAGCTGCAGGATCTGAGGCACTGCAGCCACACTATATTAGCTCCAGCGGGTGTCCCTCAAGATCAATACTGAGACGCTTCACCTGGCCCGTCAGTCACCTTCACCTGACCTGTCAGTCACCTTCACCTGACCCGTCAGTCACCTTCACCTGACCCGTCAGTCACCTTCACCTGGCCCGTCAGTCACCTTCACCTGACCCGTCAGTCACCTTCACCTGACCCGTCAGTCACCTTCACCTGACCCGTCAGTCACCTTCACCTGACCCGTCAGTCACCTTCACCTGGCCCGTCAAGTCACCTTCACGCAGCACGTCACATCCATCTTATCTCAGTCACCTTCGCCCCCTCAGCTAGTTTCAGAAATAATATCCAAGGAACGAGTGGGGATTGAACTCATGGCGAGTGGGGATTGAACTCATGGCGAGTGGGGATTGAACTCATGGCGAGTGGGGATTGAACTCATGGCGAGTGGGGATTGAACTCATGGCGAGTGGGGATTGAACTCATGGCGAGTGGGGATTGAACTCATGGCGAGTGAGTCGTGAGTTGTTCGACTCTCTCGCCATGAGTTCAATCCCCACCCTTTCCGTGGTTTGTTTGCAATCGTGGAATTACGATTTCGTGAGCTAGTTTCAGGTCATCTAAGTCTTCCTTATAAGACCAGCACGAATTTAGGAATGACTTGAGGAGGAAGACACTGGAAGTACATAATAAAATACCTTGAAGTCTACACCCGGGCTATCTGTTGAGGAAGTCGTCTACTCTATCATAGGGACTATCGTACATTATCATGGTGTCTGAGGATGGAAAAATGGACGCAATTGCAGAGAACAATTGCAGATAACAAAAAAAAAAAGGGAAAAACATGATAAAAGTAAAAAAAATGGGAAGAATTGATAGAGTAGATATTAACAGGCTATTCAAGAGCCGGGAAATGAGTACACGAGAGCAGAGTTGAAAGTTATAACACAGATGAGTGCCAAGGATGTTAGGAAATATTTCTTCAGCCTCAGAGTTCTTAGGAAGTGGAACCACCTGGACAGCGAAATGCTAGAGACAGGTTCCATACATAGCTCTTAGTTATGACAGGGTTCATGTAGCCAGAATGAGTGAATTCAGTAGCGGATGATTTTAGAGGCAGGCTCAGGAGCTGAGACTCGACTCTTGCATACACAAACAGGTGAGCGCGCGCCACACACACACACACACACACACACACATAGATAAAACTCATGGAGCAAGGAAAGAGTGGACCTAGTAGCGACCACCGAAGAGGCAAGGGGCCAGGAACTGTGAATCGATTCCTGCAACCACAAATAGGTGAGTTCAAGTAGGCGAAGTACACACACACACACACACACACACACACACACACACACACACAAATGCGTGCTTTACCTTGTCGTGACCAAAGATACTCAAACAACTTTTAGAAAAATCTGCTTCAAGTGAATGAGTACTGCGAGTCTATATTCTTTTCATATTGTAAAATGAGTCGAGCATGTAAGTGTAAACAAGGCTGTTAGAGGCAGAGCTTCTTACCCTCTGGCAATTTTACGTCAAGGGCCATTATCTTACAACGCAGGAAAATTAAACCTCATTTAGTTTCGGAGGATATTAGAAACCTTGAATGCTGTTCGTTATAACTTGGATGGAAGAGCAAGAGCACACAACCAAGACATCTTTATTGGTCACTCAAAATGCTAACAGGGAATGAAAAAGCAGAGTACTGTATATATAGTGGGTGACGATCTGGTGAGAACGTCAGCTCGCCTGGTTGTTGCATCACGTGGTAACTGAGAAGCAAGTAGCAGTGTCCTGTGCGCAAGAGGTGTTCTATGGTGTTGGAAGTAGCAACTAAGAATGTTTCTTTAAAGTGGTGCCTTTTCTTGTCGAGTTCTCTGAAGATCATTTCAGCGTTGTTCCTGTGCATGAGGTGGCACCTCTTTAACCCTGTGTTCGTTTCTGGTGCCTCGATTACGAGTATTTTTGTTCTTGAACACGTGGGGAAAGATTTCTTCCCGTTTCTCCTACGTAGGTCTTGTTGCATCCCCCACACGGTATAGTGTATACTCCTGCTTCACTACTGGGTGTCATATGGCCCTTTCTTCTTGGTGAGGTCTCTAATGGAAGACATGGTCATGATAGTACACGGATGTTACTTCTTGACAGCCACTTCTCCACAAGGTAAAATCAAGAGTCTGTGTTTCTTGGTCGAGGCATATTTGGTAGAGCTGAGAATAATCTCAGCTCTCAGTTTGCAATATTGTATCAAGTATGGAGGGAAGTATAAGCTCGCGAAACACGGTTCTCGAACCATTTATCTACGTGACACAGTGACCTGAAAAATGGTATATTTGAGAGGAGGTCAGGTAGACAATAAGGTCATGTGATGCCTGTGTTAGGTAAGAGGTGCTTTGAGTGTTTGAGTGTCTTCTATGCCTTTTTTTATAATTTTCTTGCTTCCAGTATCAATTACCAAGGTGTATACAGCCTAGTGATGGTGTCGAGGTGGCGGTTTTTTCTTATGGACTCCAGTCGTAAGCTTTAAGCCCAAACTGACAGCTTTGGTTTCTTTGGAAGAACGGTAACAGTGTGTGGATAAATTGTTAACTATCTCTGACCACCACATTTGACTGCATTTGCTACCAGTGCACAGAAATTCAAATTTCCGTGTGAATCTTAGTGTTTGTTGTAGGTTAGAGGTAGTAATTTTGCGGCAATCGAGACAAGGAAGGTTGACACAGAGTGGTGGTCCCTGTGGAAATTTTGTTGACAGTCATTTTTTATTCATTTGTAAGACTGTCGTAACACTGGTCTTAAGCAGATGATGACCCGTCTCTGGCTGCCAAAAGAGCAACGATCTGTGTACTCGGCAGTGACCACAAGGTGGAGTGGGATGGATAATTACAGTCACCTTCTCTACTACTACTACGTACCACATGAATCAGTAGGCCTACCCCTTTCACCTCACATGTTAACTATATATATCCTCTGAGTGCAGGTATTGTTTGTAACGGTTTAACAAAGCTCCTGGAGAGCGAAACGTTGCCACAATTAAATGTCACATTAGTTGCATCTGTGTCCATTTACTTAACGTCAGTGCTGTGGTTCTGTGTTTTCTTGCAGCAGCATCGTCTAGCCGTATCTAGGCCGTATGATTCATTCTGGGGAGGATACCAGTGAACTCCAGGAGGATTTGGACAAATTAATGTCTTGATCTAAAAACTGGCAGATGAAGTTTAATGAGGACAAGTGTAAAGTCCTAATCCTTGGAAATGAAAATAACCCCTAAAGTTATAAACTAGGTGAAATAGAGCTTGATTATACAGATATCTAAAGCCAAGACAACAGTGCTTAAGTGTGCGCAACAAGGCTAACAGATTACTAGGATTTATTTCAAGAAATATAAGTAACAGAAATCCAAAAGTTATTTTACAGTTCTATACATCACTAGTGAGACCTCATTTGGATTATGCCGCTCAGTTTTGGTCTCCTTACTACAGGATGGATATAGATTCATTGGAGAACATACAGAGAAGAATGATTTACTGTATAAGGAATCTCCCGTATGAAGATAGACTTAGAGCGTTGAATCTCCACTCTCTGGAGAGACGTAGAATGAGGGAAGATATCATCGAGGTGTACAAGTGGATGATGGGCATAAACAAAGGTGATATTAATAAAGTACTGAGGATATCGAACCAGGTAAAAACCAGAATTAACGGATTTAAGAACATAAGAATGGAAGAACACGGTAGAGAGAGAGAGAGAGAGAGAGAGAGAGAGAGAGAGAGAGAGAGAGAGAGAGAGTTCACAGTATCGATATAGTAGTGACGTCACTATCGGTCAGTCGTGACGCCACAAGGTTAAGCGTGACGTCACTAGGACAGATGTGACGCCTCATTACACATGTCTCCGAGTAAACACTAAAAAAAAAGGACAGTTCTCTTTCTTTGTCAACACTACAATGAAGTACACTGCTTGCTGTGTACACCAGGGTCCCAGTCATTGTGAATGTTGTCTCTTGATGGCTCCTGGGATCGTGGCACCCATGGCTACGGTCTCTCACCCGTGCCACGGTCTCTCACCCGTGCCACGGTCTCTCACCCATCACTAGAGGTACACATCACTCATAACATCGCAGCATACAATATGCAAGACTGGCTCTTCCAAGAACTCTATTAAATAACTTATACAAAGATTCCTCAAGGACACTATTCACTGAGTATGAGAAAATGGTTTAAAACCCCGATTTGGACCATTTATAAGTCAGTGTGACTCATAAATGGTCCAAGTCGCGCCATTCAAAGAATTCCAATCAATCTGACTAAACCACGGTACGGGCGGGGATTGAACTCGCAACTACTGAGTCGTAAACCTCCAGACCAACGCGTAAGTCACTGGACCAGCTGCTACAATAAGATTCATTCAACTAGGTATATTTATACAACACAGGAAGGTTAGCATAGGCACCACTGTGACCACAAATGTAAGATTTTACAGACCGGATAACGGGCCAGTCTGGAGTTTTATGACTCGCTCGCCGCGAGTTCCATCCCCGCCCGTACCGTGGTTTGTTTGAAATAGTGTCATTACGATTTCGTGAGTATATAACTAAAGTTAAAGTCCCCTAGAATTACTACATTATTGTGCCATGTGGCATTAACAACTTCTTCCCAAAGAAGTCTGTCTTGGTGCCTATCCAAGTTTGTGGGACGGTATATCACACCTAAAATTCATTTTTAATGCCCCCTCTGAAAATTCTGTCCAGATTGAATCTGCATGTGTTATTTCAGATATACCAGTATTTATGCAGCAATTCAAATGCTTTCGAACATATGTACTGCCACCCCACCTCCCTTCCCATTACTTCTATTAACGTGAAATAACTTAAAACTCTGAATGTGACATTCAGCAACCGTGTCCCAATGTTTCATATTAAACCACGTCTCAATTATGGCAAATACGTCATTGTTACCCGCACTTGCAACTAATTTCAACTCGTTCATCTTGTTTTTAGCACTAAGACTTTTTGTATAATATACATTTAAAAGCCCCGCTCTTCTCTTTTCCCTCCCTGCTCATTTATGTTCTTCCACTATCACTATTACTGTCCTTATCACCTAGTGCTACTGGCTTTCCAATATTCACCAATAACTCTACCTCATTCTCCTATAACTGGTTTCCCTAAAACTCTCACTATCGCTACACTGAGAATTCATCCTCTCTAATTCTATTTACCACATTTCATTTCTTTCTCACAAAAACCCATACCACTATTTCTAGTTTAAAGCCTTAACATCTCCCTCCACTGCATTGGCCAGCGCCCGCATGCCAACCCTAGATAAGTAAACCCCATCCCTGCCATGCATGTCATTTCTGCCACAGAAGAGGTTCCAGTTGTCTATAAATGGTACTGCATTGTCCTTACAGGTTTGTCCAGCCAGCAGTTGACACCAATTGCCCTGGACAACCATTCATTTCCAACTCGTCTCCTCGGCAAAATGCCACTTATTACAGGGTATCTTTAATGCCACGCATTAAAGATACCCAAATGCCTCTCCTTGTTACTCCCGAGTCACGTCGAATCTAAAACGTTGTGTAGTTTTAAAAATTGGTCAGACAAATACATGAGTGTTTGTGAGATGGACCTGACTGGATTGTGCCAGTAGGCCTGCCGCAGTGCTGCTTCTTTCTTACGTTCCTCTTATGTTCTTTGTTCTTTCTGGGCACGTTCATGATTATCGCGTCGCTGCAGACGGTACATAAATCTGATTTAATCTTAAGTTCTATGTGAGCTCTCTCTATTTTTATTACCGTCGAAAGTTCGTTCCAGGAGAATCTTAGGTAAAAAAAAAAACGACTCCAACTCGCTTCTCCTGGTGGTCGTGACAACAGAGGCAGAGTTACTGCACAAGTTCCCGGTTCATTTTTCCCCGAAGAGCAACTGAGAGGGAATTATCTGGGTTATCCTATTGTGCCGTGTGGCGAATTGTGCGCTCTGTCGAATTATACAAAGGGAAGTGGGGTGTTATCTCGACCCCCTGGGCGAATTTTACAAGGGAAGGGGGGTGTTATCTTGACCCCCTGGGGCGAATTATACAAGGGAAAGTGAGATGTTATCTTGACCCCCTGGAGCGAATTATACAAGGGAAAATGGGGTATTATCTCGACTCCCTGGGATGAATTATAGAAGGCGAGACGAGGTGTTATCTCGACCTACTGGGGCGAATTGTGCGTTGCCTCGTGTTGCACATAGGGAGGAGGGAAAGGGGGGTTCTTTCGACCCATGGGTCTAAATGTGCATTTCCCCATATTTTAAAAAGGAAAAAGAGTTAGCACGTATGGTTTACCGACATAGTGGTAAGGAGAGACACATGGAGTGATAGGGGAACCATTTTGACGACTTTTTTTTTTCCAGACAGAAAGCGTAACGGCGTCAATGAAGGTTCCTTATAACTGCTGATGGGTTTCGTTTGTAAATGTACAAGGCGGAGGTACTCTCTTCACAAATGAGGTTGACAGTGTGTTCCTTCATATCTGTACACAGTGGAAGCTGCCCTTTGTTGACCCAAGGAAGACAAGCTTTCTTCACCTTGGTATTGTTCACGTGGCGAGGAACTTCAATCTAGAGAGATGTATCGAAGTCCTTTCCTCGTCTACGTCGATCCACCTTCTTACTAGAAGAGACAAATGTGCAACATTTAAGTATCTTTATTACCAGTAAAGATGGGGATAAGAGGCGCAGCGCCGACAGATGGTGAAAAGGACAAAGTTGCAGAGAGGAACTTTATTAGGACGTATCGCCTGTGGACAGGCTTCTGAAGAAGACTGTCCACGGGTGAAACATCTCAATAAAGTTCCTCCCAACAACTGTCTTTTTCATCAATAAATATTCCAAGCTGTTGTATAAGTGGCTTACCTACTGAACGGTACGAAATATCGTTAACTTAATGAGACATGTAGTTGTTCAAGACTGTTATAAAGCTGGACTATTGCTACCAGTGGTTCTCAGCCGGAAGTTCCTCACCTCTCGGAGAGCAGCAGACAATGAAGAGATCCACGAACCATTATTGTGCTTATAACATATTTATCGCCATTATGTCTTTTCTTAGTTTACGGAGCCTTAAATTACAAACATCAGCATGTGGAAGGCCAAAGAAAATTTAAGGTTTAAAGGGGTCGTCTTCGGTCAGTAGACAGGCGTTCGCCTGTCTACTGACCTCAGCAGAATGGATATAAATGTACTGGAAAATGTATAAAGGAGGATGACAAAGTTGATCCCATGTATCAGAAATCTTTCCAATGAGAATAAACTGAGGGCCATGAATCTGGTATTGATGATAACATGGTATAAACCTTGGTAATAAATACCAACAAAGTGGTTTGGAAAAAACACATGAGCAGACACTAGGACATATTTATTAGAAAACGTTTCGATCCTGGGACCTTGATCACATAAGACAGTATATATAGGCGGAAAGTGAGGTGTGACACATACTGGGAAGATGACAGGTAGACATGTCTTTCTAAAGAAATTACTGAAAACATACGATAGCAACAAGTTGATGAATAAGACACATGTGCATTTCTTGGGTATCTTTATTGCCCGAACGTTTCGCCCGCACAACAATCTTCTTTGAAGCATCTGGGCAGTAAAGATGGCACAAGATTTCTAAATCTCGACACACTCTTGATCTCTTTTAAGGGGTTGAGTCACTTTTACTTCAATCGTGTTTATGCTTAGATGTGTTTGTCTTATGGTTCTGAGAAGGACTTAAAGTTTAAGAATGTATCTTTGCCCTCCCACTCGAGAGTGCTGCTCCACTCCCCTCCCACTCGAGAGTTCCCTGCTCTACAGATTCATATTCACCCCACCCATCAAGGGAGAACAGTGCACTTGTCTCCCCCTCCCCAGCATCAACTCCACTAAGTTATCAATAAGGAAATAACCAGTTAGCATAGACCTTCCAGGTCTACCAGACCGCCTTGGTGCCACCACTCCTCTCGAAGAGTAAGGCACATGTGCATCTGTTTTGGTGTCTTTACTGACTAGACTTTCCGTCTGCTCGGCAGGCTTGTTCAGTCGAAATACAGATGAGACAACAGAAGTACTTAGTGGAGGTGGAGATAAATGCATACCTAGGCTGATGGACTGACCACCTCAACATTACTTCTTCAAGACGGTGGGACTGATTACCTAGTAACTTCATCTCCACTTTTTCTGTTGTCTCCTTTGTATTTTGATTGAAGAAGCCTGCTGAGCAGGCGAAACGTCTCGCCGGTAAAGACACCAAACTTTCGCACATGTCTTACTCATCACTCTACTAAAGTGTTAGTGAATCGGGTAAAGTGTAGTGGGTTGGTATCTTGGTCATTCCCTTTTTGATGATTTTGTGGAGGCGATGGTGAGTAGCGGGAGAGAGGTGCGTTGTTCTCCCTTGGTTGGCAGTGTGCTTAGAATTTAACAGAGGAGAGAACAAGGTCGTATTTCTCTTTCAACAGGGATTTGGGGAGGAAATTGTATGGTGGTGAATACGTTTTATCGGGAGCGGTGGCTGATGTCCAGGTTTAATGCTAGACTGGGAAGTGCGGTACCCAAGTATATACAGAAATATAAGTGAAAACTCTCGAGCAGAAACACCCACTGAACCAGCCACATTGGTCATTATTCACACACAATGTTTAGTACCCGTGCTATCTAAGACTGATACACACCATAATACCCCCTATACACACACGCACACACCCCACAGTAGAACCTCATATCTCCCAAGGCACAGGCTCCACCATGGACATACTGCTAACAATCCCCCAAGGTTAGGTTAGGTAAGGTTTGTCAGGAAACAGGACAAGTGTTTCCTGACGCGGGTCTTAGTCATACGATGACCCGCAGCTGAAGCTGTTGGTCATCTGACTTGACTCGTTCTATATAGGCTGGAAGGTGACACCAGTTTCGGATAGAGTAATGGAGACTAGGAGGGAGAGCTGCAGGAACTCCAATCTTTTCGGTTAACTCTCTTACAGAGGGCCATCAAGGTTGATACCCTTCTGTACAGCAGTGTTCTTTGAGTGGCCAATGTTTACGTTTAACTAGTGATGCTTTGCGAAGGCTTTAAGGTATGATCTTCCGTTATTTTTATTCGTCTAGGAGTGAATAATTGAGAATGAAAGTAGTAACATTACCTCTGGGAAGGGGAGAGTTGGGCCTCTTTGATTTGCGCATTCGTGTTAATGCCATGAGAGTCGTGGTGTGTGTGTGTATATAGGGTATTTCATGGATGGATGGTGCTTTGAGCTGGACTTTCCGGAGTATATCTAAGAGACAGCTTGCGGTTGTTAAGGAAGATGTCCGTGGCTGAGCCGAGTGAGGTAAAGATCAGGATTTTATATGCTTTATTTGGGGATGTCAGATCCGCAGTGGAGTTGTTTATGGTACCCTTTGTATGACTGTGGTACGTTTAAGGAGGGAAGTCTGTAAGATTGTACATCCTCCCCTTCCCCCGGGAAAAGAATTGTCATATAAGTTTTTGAATGGAATTCTCTCGACAAGAGCAGGAGTGTTGTTTTTTAAGGTGGTTACTGATGGCTCTTGTGGGGTCTGAGATGCGGAAACAGCATTCAGTGAAGTTTACTTTAGTGGACAGTTGTACGGCTTACATAAGTGTCTAGCTAGGGCGTTAGTTTTAGTGATGCGAGGTACATGGGTCAGTGTTAAGAGACTTGAGTGTGGACTCAGAGCGAACTACAACTTATATAGTTGCTGACTTTGTTCACACGATATGTGCATTTAGGGAGGCTGTGTTTGATCTGGGTATCAGGCGTCGTAACTTGGCGAAGTATTATAGAATGATTAGTAGAAGCAAGTCACTGCATGGTGGGTCATTTGGCATATATTTTCCGACTAGATATTTGAAAATCAGTGTTGGGATAAATTTAGCAGTATGTCCGTGGTAAAGCCTGTGATTTGAAAGACTGGGTTCCAGTGTGAGGTGAGTGTGTAGAGGGTACAAGGCACGGGTACTATACACTATGTGTGAATAG
The DNA here is from genome assembly GCA_009830355.1 of Cherax destructor. Classification (NCBI taxonomy): domain Eukaryota; kingdom Metazoa; phylum Arthropoda; class Malacostraca; order Decapoda; family Parastacidae; genus Cherax; species Cherax destructor. The sequence goes on along the minus strand of WNWK01041542.1, from coordinate 4,368 downwards.
TGACCATTGTGGCTGGTTGAATTAGTGTTTTTGATCTAGAGATTTCATTTACATTCCTGCAATATGTATAGCATCCATTTATATGCAAATGCGTCATATATTTTTTTTGTCATTAAACCTGGTGATGCTAATAAACGACATTGATATGGCCTTTGACTTTTTCATATCATGCAATCTTTCCCGTAAGAACATGTATTTGACCATTTTATCAAGCATTCGTTGATGGCCTCCGTGGTACTATCAGTATTGTGTGTGTGCTGGGTTTCAGTACCTACTGTAAACTGTTGTTACCAAAATCTGTCTAAGTTAAGGTGTCAGAGCCACTATATAGTGAGTGTTGTCTCGCGTTGTGTGTGTGTTTTGCATTGTGTGTGTGTATTGCGATGCTTGTGTTTTGCCTTGTGTTTTGCGCTGTGTGCTGTGTTGCGTGTATTTTTTCGTTGTGTGTGAACTTTGCCTTGGGTTTTGTCTGCATTGTGTGTGTTTTACATTATGCATATATTGCATTGTAAGAACAATTGATGCTTCCTTTGCGTGTCGTATGTGCGTTAAAAAGTCTGTACTTTGTTCACACAAGTCTTATACTCTGATAAGTATTTATATAATTATTAGTAAACTCAAATTACTATAATTAATAGTAATTACGTTTCAACTTTAGAGTTCTAATTTAGTGTTGAATAACCGTGAACATTACTTAAATATGTGTTCACTGTTCCCGTCTCATCTTTAATAATGTAGGAGTTTGGTCGTATATAATTTAACCCACTTTATAGTGTATAAAGTTTAAAAAAATTATTTGTACAAAATTGTATTTATGTTGGACAAGGAATCCTAATGTATTTTGTTTATTAATGTGTACCCTGACCTGCGCGGTTAGATATACTTTAATCAAATGTATTGTTTTATTTCTATATGTTGAACACAGAAGTTAAAATCAAATATAAAAATATCAGTGATTATTTTCAGTGCTTAGAGTAGCTTATGTTTTTAAGATATAACTGAGCAAGTGATGTGTGGATAAAATTTTCTTTTAAATAGTCACTTGTGTTCAGTTGAGGACATTTATTCAGGACATTTATTCAGAATATTTATTGAGAACATTTTTTAAGTCACAAATGGCTTGTACAAGAATGGTATACAATACCGAGAAGATTAAATTAAGACACATGTGCAACATCTGGGTGTCTTTATTGTAGACGTTTCGCCATCCAGTGGCTTTATCAATACAAATTCTAGGACATTATTTGAAGACAGTAGAACTATATACCGGTGACTATGCCCTCGTCTGCTACCCGTCCCTTTCCACCTGACGTTAGTATATAAGCGCCAACCTCCTTGCCTCTGCTCCAGAAACTCCACGACTTCGGTGCTGTTCACACCACTCCAAGGCTGAGGGACTGATAACCTCATCTTTTGTATATAGTTCTACTGTCTTCAAATAATGTCCTAGAATTTGTATTGATAAAGTCACTGGAGGGCGAAACGTCGACAAGATACCCAGATGTTGCACATCTTCAAACAGGTGTAGTGTCTGATATGTGGAAGATGGCTAATGTAATTCCTATTTTTAAAGCAGGGGACAAGTCACTACCGTCAAACTACCGCCCAATAAGCCTGACCTCAATTGTAGGCAAATTACTAGAGTCAATTATAGCTGATATTATTAGAAGCCATCTAGATAACCATAATTTGATTAATGATACCCAGCATGGATTCACGAGGGGCCGTTCCTGCCTATCTAATTTATTAACCTTCTTCAGTAAAGCTTTTGAGGCTGTTGATCACGATAAAGAATTCGATATTGTTTATTTAGACTTTAGTAAGGCTTTTGATAGAGTACCGCACCAGAGACTGTTAAAGAAAGTGGCAGCTCATGGCATTGGGGAAAAGTGCTGTCATGGATCGAGTCATGGCTCATGACAAGGTCATAAAGGTTAAACCGACAAACTGAAAAGTGGGTCACAGGATATTAGCCATTGTTATAATTATCATGCTTGATGAAATTCAGTGATATGGCTTCCCGCAGTAGGTAGATATTGATTCAACATAGATGTCATGAACTTCGAAAAGACAACTCGTGGTCGAAAAGTGGCAGATGCAGTTCAATTAGATAAATGCAATGGTTCTGATCGAGTCATAGCTCACAATGGAAGCAGAGAGTGTGCATAAATGGGGTTAAATCCGAATGGGGACTTGTAACAAGTGGTGTTCCACAGGGATCAGTCTTAGGCCCATTGTTATTTATAATATATATCAATGACCTTGATGAGGGAATTACTAGTGATATGAGCAAATTCGCCGACGACACGAAGATAGGTAGGATAATTGATTCAAACATAGATGTCATAGAACTTCAGGAAGATTTAGACAAACTTAATTCGTGGTCAGAAAAGTGGCAGATGCAGTTCAATGTAGATAAATGCAAGGTTCTGAAGCTCGGGAGTGTCCATAACCCAAGCACTTATAAGTTAAATAACGTAGAACTTAGCCATACAGATTGCGAGAAGGACTTGGGGGTGATGGTAAGCAGCAACCTTAAACCAAGACAGCAATGCCTAAGCGTACGTAAAAGGCAAATAGATTACTGGGATTTATATCAAGAAGTGTTAGCAACAGAAGTCCAGAGGTTATATTACAGCTTTATACATCATTAGTAAGGCCTCACCTAGATTACGCAGCTCAGTTCTGGTCTCCATATTACAGAATGGACATAAATTCGTTAGAAAACATTCAGCGTAGAATGACTAAATTAATACATAGCATTAGAAATCTTCCTTACGAAGAAAGATTGAAGACCCTAAAATTACATTCACTTGTAAGACGTAGAATGAGGAGACATGATCGAGGTATACAAGTGGAAAATGGGTATTAACAAGGGGATATAAATAAGGTCTTGAGGATATCTCTCCAAGAGAGAACCCGCAATAATGGATTCAAGTTAGATAAGTTTAGATTTAGAAAGGATATAGGAAAGTATTGGTTTGGAAATAGGGTAGTTGACGAGTGGAACAGTCTGCCTAGTAGGGTTATTGAAGCTCGGACCTTGGGTAGTTTCAAATTCAGGTTGGATAAATTCATGAGTAAGAGGGGTTGGATTTGAGTGGGACTCGCGCATGAGTGGGTAGAATTGTCAAAGCTTATTTCTTGGGTAGCATTGAAAATTGGGTTGAGCAAATATTCTGTTAGTGGGACGGATTGTGAAGGACCTGCCTAGTATGGGCCAACAGGCCTGCTGCAGTGTTCCTCCTTTCTTATGTTCTTATGTCTTAATTTCACAAATGGCTTCATTAAACTGATGAAACCACTCGTGGCGAAACGTTTCATTTAATAAATATTCTGAACTGTACACAAGTGTCCTTTAAACACAAAATTCCATTCTGTATTAATCTTTGAGATGTGATGGTATGGAAAAATATCTGACGGGAATTTTAGAGACATAGAAGCGGGGAGTGTTTGTTTACCACTACAAAACCATAAGTAGAAAAACCCTTCGTCAATAACCTACCCTTAACCCTGTTGGAGAGACCTGGCCCTTAACTAATTAACCTGACAATCTAGGTAATTAGGAATCCCAGTGAGCAACAATGCTGCAGTGTCGTGACGACGACTCAAGGTGGTCACGAAATCTGCAGCTAAAATTAATCAACTGCAAACAATTAGCAATTTTTTTTTTTACAAAATGTTAGCTAAATGAAAATTCAAATGCGTTTTAAATACTTCGTTTCACCAACAGTTGAGCTTCAATGTTGCTAAATTGCTAATGTCCGCCTAAATTTATGCAATTGGGAAGTTTGAAGGAAAGAGATTTTATTATTATCTACGCTACGACTCAGATACACATACAGTGTGGTGGACCTGACTTAACTCAGTGGTGGACCTGACTTAACTCAGTGGTGGACCTGACTTAACTCAGTGAAGACGTGTCTTGTGTGCTCTCTGTCAATCTGAAGAAGATGTCCTCTCTTGAGCTACTCTACCAGCAGCTGAAGGAAGAACTGAGGGTAGCTAAGCTTGAGATACAGCGACTGATTGAGGAAAACAAGAGGATTCGTAGTAATCCTCCTGTTGAAATCCTCAAGCCAGGAAAGGAACCTGGACAGTGGCTAAAACGCATGGGACAAAGTTAAGGCTCAAGAGGACGGGTGGAGAGGTAGAAACAACGAAGACCCAGGAGAATGTTGTGGAAACATCGAACCCATTCTCCGTGTTACCCGATGAATGTGAGTCGACTTCTGGGAGCGTCACGACGAAGACACAAAGGAAGGTAAAAACATTGTTGTTGTTGGGGACAGTCAGGTTAGGTACATGGATAGGGCTTTCTGTTTGATTGATAGGAGTAGGAGACAGAGGGTTTGCTTTCCTGGGGCT
>WNWK01041541.1:0-16402 GCA_009830355.1 Cherax destructor | reverse complement strand
TAATGATCAAGAGGTATGTGAGGAGCTAAACTTGAGGTTTAAGGAAGTATTCACAATGGAGGAAGGAAGGCAGCTGGGTAGACAGGATGGGGTTCGTCACCAACAAGGGATGTACCAAGTGCTAGAGGGCATACACACAACTGAGGAGGAAGTGAAGCAGTTACTCAGTGACCTCGATACCTCAAAGGCGATGGGTCTGGACAATATCTCCCGTGGGTTCTTCGGGAAGGAGCTGAGGTACTGAGTGTGCTACTTACCATAATATTCAAAACATCCTTGAAACTGGGCAGCACCTGAGGTATGGAAGAAGGCCAACGTAGTCCCCATTTTTAAAAAAGAGACAGAAAGAGGCACTAAACTATAGACCGGTGTCACTTACATGTATAGTGTGCAAAGTCCTGGAGAAAATCATCAGGAAAGAATGGTGGAACACCTCGAGCTGAACAGGATAATAAACACCAGACAGCACGGATTCCGGGAAGGCAAATCCTGTGTAACAAACCTCCTGGAGTTCTATGATAAAGTAACAGAGGTAAGGCAGGAGAGAGAGAGGTGGGTTGATTGCATTTTCCTGGATTGCAGGAAGGCCTTCGACACAGTTCCTCACATGAGATTAGTAAAGAAGTTGGAAGAACAAGCAGGTATAACAGGAAGGGCACTGGAATGGATCAGGGAATACCTCAAAGGGAGACAGCAACGGGTCATGGTGCGTGGTGAGGTATCACAGTGGGCGCCTGTGACGAGCGGTGTACCACAGGGGTCAGTCCTAGGACGAGTGTTATTCCTGGTATATGTAAATGACATGACGGACGTGATAGACTCAGAAGTGTCTCTATTCGCGGATGATGTGAAAATAATGAGGAGAATCACATCGGAAGAGGACCAGGCAGGGCTGCAAACAGACCTGGACAAGCTTGACATCTGGTCTAGCAATTGGCTTCTCGAATTCAATCCCTCCAAATGCAAAGTCATGAGGATCGGAGAAGGGCAAAGAAGACCGCTGACAGAGTACAAGCTAGGCGGACAAAGGCTACAAACCTCGGCAAAGGAGAAAGTCCTTGGAGTGAGTATAACGCCAAGCACGTCTCCGGAGGCACACATCAACCAGATAACTGCGGCAGCACATGGGCGACTGGCAAACCTAAGATTAGCGTTCCGTTACCTTAACAAGGAATCGTTCAAGACACTGTATACTGTGTATGTCAGGCCCATACTAGAATATGCAGCACCAGTCTGGAACCCACACCTTGTCAAGCACGTAAAGAAACTAGAGAAAGTGCAAAGGTTTGCGACAAGGTTAGTTCCACAACTCAGGGGTCTGTCTTATGAAGAAAGGTTGAGGGAAATAGGACTAACAACACTGGAGGAAAAAAGGGTCAGAGGAGACATGATAACGACATACAAAATACTGCGGGGAATTGACAAGGCAGACAGTGACAGGATGTTCCAGAGAAGGAACACAGAAACAAGGGGACACAACTGGAAGCTGAAGACTCAGATGAGTCAAAGGGATGTTAGGAAGCATTTCTTCAGCCACAGAGTAGTCAGGAAGTGGAATAGTCTAGAGAAAGATATAGTGGAGGCAGGAACCATACATAGTTTTAAGACAAGGTATAATTCAAATTCAAATTCAAATTCAAATTCAAATCCTTTATTTCATGTAATACAAGGTGGGGGGTTCCTTTTAGTTATACATTAAAGTTGATATTACAAGATGGCCAATAATATGCCTAGGTATGCCTAGGCTTTTCAGGCAGTCTTATGATAGGTCTTACTCAATAGCTATACAATGGATATACAGATTGTAAGGTTAGGTTTACAAAATTTAGGTACTGGAATTTAAACATTGAGAATTTAACAATTAGTATAAAAAGTTAGCAATTAGTTTATATATTAATGGTAAAGGTGATATATTGGCATAAGCATTGGCATAAGCTCATGGAGCAGGGAGAGCAGAGACCCAGTAGCAGACAGCGAAAAGGCGGGGCCAGGAGCTGAGTCTCGACCCCTGCAACTACAATTAGGTGAGCAATTAGGTGAGTACACAGTCTCTACCCATCCCACTACATCCTCTCCAAAACCCTGTCTCCTCATGATCTCATACAATGTCCCTCTTTCAACACTGTCATACGCTCTTTGCCAATCAATTGCTAAGACCCCTCCCTCAGTCCCATCCTCTATAAATTCTCTAATGCTTTCATGTCCCCGGGATTCCACACTGCCCCTCCTCTATGACCCCACCCAATCCTTTTTTCAATCTATTTGCCAATAACTTAGCAACAATTTTGTAATTGGCATTCATTAATGCCAATGGCCAAAAGTTAACCAGGGTTTCCTTTTTACCTCTTTTCCGGACTAAAACCACCACCCTAGTACCCTTGACTTATCCCTATACGACCCTCACCTTTCATTATATTGAACAATGAAACTAAGCATTCCTTGAGAGCCCCCAATGTACCTTATAAAATTCATTAATTATACTATCTAACCCTGGTACCTTTCCTTCACTTAAACCATTCACAGCCTCCCATGCTTCCTCTTCACTAACAGGTCCTTCCATACTTTCTCAATCACCATCCCCCACCCTTTTCACTATCCCTTCCAATACAATGTCCCTCTCACGCTCCCTCACCCGTCCACAACCCCAATACTTCTTAAACCATTTATCCGCATATATACTTATGACCTCTGTAGTACATAATCTCTGCCCTGTCACATATCCACCTATATCTTTCCCTACTTCCACACATGAAATTGTCATCCCATCCCTTTTTTTCCTGCTCTTATTTAACACATATTTTGACGGTCTATCTCCACATAAAACATCATCTATCCCAGCTTGCATACGACAGGCATCAAAACGCTCATTTTGAATACTACGCAACTTATCCTTTAAAGCCCAAATTTCTTTCAAAGCAGACGTTCCTTGTCTCCCATAACACTCACCCAATAATCCCTCCACGTATTTCTGCAACCCATAAAACCAGCATACCTCCTCCCTGCCCAACCTCCTATAGAACCTTTGAATTCCCTCTTTAGGTACCTTTTCCCACCAATTCAAAAAACCTCACTATCTTCCCTTAGTTTTTTCCCCTGTCTCCCTCCACCAATGTACAAAAGATTCTCGTTGGCCCTCCACACGCAACAATTTACCATTTAATTTCCAATACCCCTTAAACCATTTTACCGCTCCTTCCCATGTTGTGTCCACAATAACTCCTCTATGATCCGAAAATCCCACATCTATGAAATTAATCCCCACTACCCTAACCAGATCTGTTGTATAAATCCTATCCAGTCAAGCAGCATTATCTCGTCTAAAAAAAGTATTCTCCACCAGCCCTCCTTCCCTCACTACATCCTTTAAACCCACTCCATTCAACACGTCTCTCAATACTCCCAATACACATCCAGCTCCCCGAGGTTCCGCATCCTTACCCCTAATGATACAGTTCCAATCCTCCCCCAGATCCACCACTCCAGGCAGTCCCCGTAAAGCATACACTAGATGATCATTCACAAAGTCTTCCTTTATTTTTCTATTAAACTCTGCCGGTATATATACACCAACAAAGCTAACCCTTATACCACCCTATTCCCCATCTATCCTTACTATCCTGTCATCCCCACTCTCCTCCCAATCCATCAAATGAAAAGGGCTAGACACCTGTATGACTTTTGCAACCCCACCCTTTAATTTCCTAGTTGAACCAGCAAACACATCATACCCCTCCACACGCAAGTCCCTCCCAATCTTAAAGTTATGTTCTTGCAGAAAACCCACTTGTACATCAAATCGTCTTAACGTCACCCCTACCCACTTCCTCTTAATTTCATCCCTCATACCATAAACATTAATAGCTAAACACCTGAAAAGACTATTGTGGGTTTGCCTCTTGTTCTTTGTTGTTGTGTCACCACAGGGGTTCTCTGTTCCCCTACTCTAGCCCCATACTTCCCTCCCTTTACCCCTTTTACTCGTTCTTTAAAGGCAACCCCTCCTTTCCGTGTCTGTGACGCAACCACCAAGGGTTGTTTACAAGACCTCTGTGCTGGTGTTAAAATGTCCTCCCCATCTGAAGAGGCTACAGACCTTTTCCTTGATTCACTCGCAATTTCCATACCAGTATCACTATCATCTTCTTGACCTTTTGCGCACTCATGCACATCCGCTCTGACAATCACACTCACCTTCTCGTTAACATCATTTTCACCAGCACCCATCGCTTCCTCACACCTCATACTCTCCTTAGTGACAGGGCTACCTTCCTCACTAAGCACCGGCAAGGCCTCATCCAACAGATGCCCCAGTTCCCCCAAGACAGGCATGGGCTAACCACCTCTGGAATGTCCTCCACCACTGTCACCTGTGGTTGATCCACCAATGCCTCCACAGGTAGCATTCGACAGGTATCTATACTATTCTTCACAATTTCACTCCATTTCTTCGCACCATGAGCAGGTCCTCCTTTTGATTTCTCAGCACCCGCCTCTCCCAGTAGATCACTGTCCAACTGAGTCACTGCACGCTCTTGTACCCTCCGAGGACACTCCGCTGCCATATGATCATATGCTGCACACACATACAACACTTCTTCCTTTGCCCTGCATACGTAACATACACTTCTGTCCTGAAATCCGGTAGTACAACATAAGACGTGATAGGACGCCTGATGGTCATTTTCAGCGAGTAAGAGCCTTCTAGGAGGTCCTCAAAGGGCCCCTCTCACCATTTTTCAACATTCGCTGCATGAACGATACCGTAATCCTTGAAGATGTCCATCAAATCAACCGAATCCGACTCAAATGGGACATTACGCACTTTAATCCACATGTAAGTGCGGGAAACGTCCCTCAGTCGTACCTCCATACCTCTGGTAACTGCATAGACCCGATCGTGATAAGTGTCAACCAAGCGCTCGTACTCCTGAGTCGATGACAACTTCATAAACACCCTGCTCATTCCGTTTAATGCCACTCCATACAGGTCTCCGATGTATATATGATAAACATCCTGCAGGATTCGTTGCAACATCGTAGACACCCCTTCACCAACTCCAAACACACAGTGTTGATACAGTGTCTGCTTGATTCCACCATGTTGTGGAAAATCTAAGTGCTACCACTGGCCACCAGGCAGGAGAGGTCAGCGCAGCACACCCGTACGCCACAAGAGCCGGGTTGCGAATGAAGGAGATATTAATAAAATATTGAGGATATCGAACACAGTAAGAACCAGAAATAACGGATTTAAATTGGTTAAATTTAGATTTAGAAAGGACATAGGCAAGTACTGGGTTTCGAACAGAGTTGTAGATGCGTGGAACAATCTTCCGAGTAGGGTGATACAGGCTAGGACCTTGGGTGGCTTTAAAAAGAGATTGGACAAATATATGAGTGGGAGGGGCTGGGTTTGATTGGTGTCGTGAGTACGGGAGTAAATTCTTAGGTAGTGGTGGTTTTGATAAGGACCTGCCAGTAGGCCTTCTGCAGTGTTCATCCATTCTTATGTTCTTATGACTAAAGAAATACTTTATAACATTTCTTTGACTCATCTGAGTCTTCAACTTCCAATTATGACGCATTGTTTCTGTGTCCCATCTCTGGAACATCTTGTCTCTGGCCACCTTGTCAATTCCTCGCAATATTTTGTATGTCGTTATAATATCTTCCCTAACCCTCCTGTCCTCCAGTGTCGTCAGGCCGATTTCCCTTAACGTTTTTTTCCTACGACACTTCCCTTAGCTCTGGAACTAGCCTTGATGCAAACCTTTGCACTTTCTCTAATTTCTTGACGTTCTTGAACAGGTGTGGGTTCCAAACTGGTACTGCATACTCCAGTATGGGTCTGACGTACACAGTGTACAGAGTCTTGAACGATTCCTTATTGAAGTATCAGAACGCTATTCTCAGGTTTGCCAGGGGCCAGTGGTTCATGCCTGCTATCCATTCCTGTATAAATGGAGAACAGGAATTAATAAAGGGGATGTAAATAGCGTTCTGAAAATTTCATTTGGCCTCAGCCTTTCGCCTCTATCAACGTACAGTGTAGAGGCGAATTTTGCTAGTCCACTGCTTCTCGTGCCTCTGAATATGCCACAGCTCATCCCCTTACCAACCTGAGGAATAACGACGACTGTGCAGTCCTACCTGAGTTGGTAACCCAGATGTGCACACACTGAAAGGTCGTCTTTCAATCCAAGACAAGTGTGTAAGAAGTTCTGCAAGTTTGGAGTGATGACAATGATGATAGCTTCCAGACCTTTAAAAGTAAACAAAGAAGGAAAAGTGAGAAAGGGCTAGATCGCCGACGTAGTCAGGCTCACTTGACTCGTAGGCAATGTGAACCTAGACGTCCATGGTGCACACAGGGTGCAAGAAGCCTTTCTTCTAAGGAAGACTGTGTTAAGCTGAACTTCCCTGACAACACCCTGCTGTAGGGTAGGTGTGCATGGCTAATGGAAACAGTAAAGGAACATCCGAAGGTAAGGATCCACTTTAGAAAAAACTCACACAACTTTGTGTTTGTGGAACAGAATGACGAACTGATCAGTGATCTACTTAACACAACCTATGGGGATATTAAGCTGCTTCGCCCTCCATCAGACACGCATCACTTTAAAAAATGGGTCAGTATCATAATCTTTGGATACCCTCTCGACATTGACCCATCCCATCTGACTCTAAGCTAGCATATCATCAAGCCCAAAAGACTTAAAGGAAAATCCCAAATTATTGCCAGTTGGGTAGGCCCTGTGCCCTTCCCCAGAAATATCTGGGTGAATGGCCTACGTTTCTTACCCATCGATGTGTACCTACCCCCTCAACGTAGGTGTTACAAATGCCAGCACTATGACCATGTGGCAGTAGCCTGTGAAATACTACATTCTTGGTGTGGTAAGTGTGCTGAGAAACATTCCACTAGAGAATGCAAAGATGGCCTTGACAGCCAAAAATATAAGTGTATTAACTGTAAAGAAGAAGGGGTTGCAGTTTCCCATAAGGACTGCAGTCGGAACCCAAACAACCTTTGACGTAAAATGACAACAGTCCTTTAATGCCATTTGAGGACGAGGCCATCCAGTCTACCACAACCAGATCTGAGACTGAACCTCTGCAAAGTGTTGACGAGTCCAACCTCCCTGCAAATGATTCTGGTGATACCAGAGTGCTATCACACACACACACCAATTGTGGAGGAGCTAACCAACCCTGCTAGCACATGTGGAACTACTAATAGTTCACCACCCATACCTATGCCTCCACCTGAATTTGTGAATAAGCATGTCACTCCTCCTAATACACTCATCTCCAACAGTCAGACGGACACCACACATGTAACCCCCCTGGAAGCTGGAGATGAGTCAGATGCACAGGACCCACCCGCAATGAATGATGAGGTAGTCATGTCACAGGCACCAACAAAGAGAACTGATTTAACCAAGGTATCTGTTAAGGTTATAGGTGTTAGAGAAAGAACTAATTCAGAAGAGCCTTTCTCTGGAGAAGCATTTTCGCCAGACCTTCCTCAAATTATAATAAACTTGCAGGAAAAAATTGAGCATCTTGAACAGATGCTGACAAGTTTAACAAATATATGTAGTCAAGATGATGCTACTGAGTGCGTTGATGATGTCAAAAGTGCATCAACAATCTCGGTTCAATTTCAAGCCATTTGTAAGAGCTTCAAAAGTTGCCTTGGTACTTGCTGCCAAACTGTCGGAAAATGTATAAAAAAAAGGTTCTGAAGATAAACACGTACAAACTATGCTATTTGCTCTTAAGTGTCTGCACACTGTAGGCCAAGCATAATAGTCTTACCATCTTATGAACAAGAGATTGTAATAACTCCCTACAATGAATAGAATACAATTTTTTTCATGGAACATTGCTTCCAAGAATATTGATGTCATCTGTTTGCATTAATGTAGACTGAAAGAAGGAGTACCTCCACCAAAGTTGTCTGGATATGCAGTTTATAACTTAAGGTTAACCAACTGTTGTGTGATGTATGTCAGAAAGAACTTGCCACATTCACTCCTTACCCTGCAGAGTCGAGTAAACATGCAGTATCATGGTGTCAGAGTATACGCAGGCGATTTTTCCATAAACATTTTTAATCTTTATGCCCCAGCGAACCAGCTTCGACCTGATGCTTTACCAGATCGCATCAATAGTGAACCTACCCTCATACTTGGAGACTTTAATGCCAGACATAAGAATATTGGTGGGTCTATAACAAACACCAATGGAACTAAACTAGTGAAATTTCTAAATGATCATGATAATGTTCGTATTGTAGGCACTACTGAGCCCACTCACATATATGGAGGCATACTAGATCTGTGCCTTGGATTTAATACATCAAATACGATGCATGACTCTGTCATAGTTGATGATCTTCTATCTGATCACTTCCCAAGACTCACAACTGTCAATCTTGATCATATCTCAAGCAACCAAAGAGCTAAATACAGAAGGAGGAAACTTATTCTCAACCCAGAACACAGATAACTTTATTAACCACTTGGATCAATGGTATAACGATTACGAGCCCACTGGCACACAAAAATTCAATGATGATCAAGTTACTACTGTTGAGACTGTACTTACAGATCAAGTGGGCAGGAAAAGAACACATAAACCTTCCACTAGAAATGACAATAAAATACCCCTTTAAGTCTGGCATGGAAAGGTATAAATAAAATAACCAGGAAAAAGACTGGCAATATTGCTCATCCCTTTCATTTCATTGCAATTGTACATAGATATTGGTAGTTACAATTATAAACTGAAGTGCAAGGAGAGCCACTGACATGCCATGGCATTAGGGGCAGCTTAATCTGATGACTTATAGACTATGTACATAATATTAGAGAAATTGATTGAGTTTATTCTAGTTATATATTTGATTTCAAATTACAATATGATTATATTATACTGTTAAAATTACAATATAATGATATTACATTGTAACAAGTGTTTAGGAGGATGGTAATATAAAATTGAGATCATCTTAAGGAAAATAACATTGAGTATTTTTTAAAGTAATTTATAGTATGAGTATTTAGTTTAGGGTGAGTAGGGGGTAACATAATAGTAACATATTAGTAAAAATTTAAATTATCTTAAAGGAAAATAATATTGAAATTTTTTGAAAGAAGTTTACAATATGAGTATTTAGTTTAGGGTGAGAAGGTGGTCTTTGAGAAGAGTCTTAAATTGATTTTCAGACAAGGTTATCTTAGTATTTACTGGTAATGAATTCCAGATTTTGGGGCCCTTTATGTGCATAGAATTTTTACATAGGTTGATATGGACTCGGGGTATATCAAAAAGTGATCTGTGTCTTGTGTTGTGGTCATGGGTCCTATTAAAGTTGGTGAGGAGAATTTTGAGCGGAGGGTTTATATTAGAGTGTAGAGTTTTATGTATGTAGTAGGCACAAGAATAAGTATGAATGTTCTTTACGGTGAGTAGTTTTAGGTTTTTGAATATTGGTGGAGTATGCTGTCTAGAGTGGGAATTTGTTATCATTCTGACTGCAGCCTTTTGCTGGGTTTTGAGTGATCTAAGGTGATTTAATGTTGTTGATCCCCATGCACAGATTCCATAGGTGAGATAAGGGTATATAAGTGAATGATATAGTGCAAGGAGAGCTGATTGAGGCACATAATAGCGTATCTTTGATAATATGCCTACTGTCTTTGAGATTTTCTTGGAAATTCGTTGTATGTGTGTTTGGAATTTAAGGCTACTGTCAAGGTGGATTCCTAGAAATTTTCCCTCTGTGAGTCTTGTGACGGGTGAACCATTGAGCGTTATGTTAAGTGGAACATCTGTGGCTTTGTTTCCAAACTGTATGAAGTAGGTCTTATCAATATTGAGAGTAAGCTTGTTAGTCTTCATCCATGTTGATATTTTCTGTAATTCGGCATTAACAGTGTTGGCCAGTATGAGTGGAGTTGGGTGAGAGAAGACATATGTTGTGTCATCTGCAAATAATGTGGGTTTGAGTAGTTGTAATGCATTCGATAGGTCATTTATGTAAATGAGGAATAGGAGTGGTCCCAGGACACTTCCTTGAGGGACTCCGACTGTAATTTGTTGTGTGGAAGAGTTTGCTCCATTTGTGTACACGTATTGGCTTCTGTTGCTAAGGTATGACTTTAGGTAGTTGATTGGGTGCCCGCTTATATCATAGTGTGCTAATTTTGTGAGCAGTAAATCATGATCGACTGTATCAAAAGCTTTGCGTAGATCAATGAAGATTCCCAATGGGACTTCTTTCTTCTCAAGTGCGGTGTATATTAACTCTAGCATGTGTATAATAGCATCGTTGTCTCTTGTTGGTTCTGAATCCAAATTGACAGGTTGAGTATATTATGTGAGACGAGGTAGGAATAGATCTGTCTATGAATTAATTTATAAATCCCAGTAATCTATTTGCCTTATTTCTTACGCTTAGGCATTGCTGACTTGGTTTGAGGTTGCTGCTTACCATAACCCAAAATCCTTTTCGCATTCTGTATGGCTGAGTTCAACATTATTAAGCTGGTAGGTGCTAGGGTGTGAGGAAAAGTCCATAGATGGGAGTAATGAAAGTGTGAAGGTATGTATAGTGATAGTTGCATGGTAGTCTATATGGTGAGTGTCTAGTTCCTGCTATACCCCCACCTTTTCCACCCGGTGAGAGGTGACTTGCTTGAGCTCCGGCCACAGGTTATTCACTCGACTGACCACTCCCGACTCCACTGTAAGTAATTTCACAGCTGCTCCTATCTTATTTCCTTTTATGTTAAGAGTTTCACTCTTTACTTTTTTTGTTTAAGAGCTTCACTTTTTTTCATGTTTGGAGCTTCACTCATGATTTTGGGAACTTAATTTTGCTCTGCCTGCCTTGGTTTATGGTAAAGTAAATTGTTTCAGTTTCACCATTTCTTTTAAAGGACTTATGCCTACTATGTGAATGAATATTAGAGTGGTGAAGAATTGTCTTTTGGTTTCTTCCCCCCCAGCCTTATGAATCAGCTTTGGTCATCTGACTCAAAGCTGAGTGGATGCTGGAGTTCTCTCAAAGTGAAAGCAGAGTCTTTACCACCAATTGTTCACTACGCCAGTAGTTCCTATATCTACAATCAAGAAAACCCAGGCAAATGTATTTTACCAGTGGACAAACTTCACCGAGTCCTTGATACTTCGTTTGTTTGATTTTTGGATGTGGAAACTGTTTTATTTTGGGGAAACATCCGTCAACAGAGTGGGTGTTGACATTCATGGATTCACCACCAACAACACTGAGTCTAACCACGATTCATAGCTGCAGTGTCAACAAGATCGACACTTAAATTAATCTACGTCCATCTGTAAATACCTAGCTTTGGATCAAGTTTAATTTTTTTTTCATTTTCATTTTTCTTAAGATAGGATTGTTATATTCATATTTAAGTATTTATTATTTGCATTTCATTCTATTAAAATAAATTGTTTATGGTTATAGTTATTATTGTCTTTTTCTATTTTAATTTTCCTAAGGATTGGCAACGACCTCCACATAGGGTTATGAACATTCCCGAGCTTTAGAACTTTTCATTTATCTACATTGAACTGCATCTACCATTTTTCTGACCAGGAATTGAGTTTGTCTAAATCCTCCTGAAGTTCCGTGACATTTTCGTCTGAATCCTACCTATCTTCGTGTCATCAGCGAATTTGCTCATATCACTAGTAATTCCTCGTCAAGGTCATTTATATATATTATAAACAACAACGGGCCCAAACCGATCCCTGTGGAACGCCACTTGTTACAGATTTCACTCATATTTAACCCCATTTATGCACACCCTCTGCTTCCTATTGGTGAGCCATGACTCAATCCATGACAACACTTTTTCCCCAATGCCATGAGCAGCCACTTTCTTTAACAGTCTCTGATGTGGTACTCTATCAAAGCCTTACTAAAATCCAAATAAACAATATAGAATTCTTTATCATGATCAATGGCCTCAAAAGCCTTACTGAAAAAAGTTAATAAATTAGTTAGGCAGGAACGGCCCTCGTGAATCCATGTTGAGTATCATTAATCAAATTATGCCTATCGAGATGGCTTCTTATATTATCAGCTATAATTGACTAGTAATTTGCGTACAATTGACTTATTGGCGGAAATTTGATGGTAAGGACTTGTCCCCTGCTTTTAAAATAGGAATTACATTAGCCATCTTTCACGTATCAGACACTACACCTGTTTGAAGAGACGTTAAAAATGTTAGTTAAGGGTTCACAGAGTTCCATTTGCATTCCTTAAGAACCCTTGAAAAAGCTCATCAGGACCTGGCGATTTATTTTGCTTCAAACGGTCTATATGTTTGATAACCATTATGCTAGTGACTGTGATACTATATAATTTATCTTCTTCAGGCCCACTAAAAACCTAATTCTTGGGATATTAGTAGTGTCTTACTGAGTGAAATCTGAGAGAAAATAATTATTAAAAATAGAACACATTTCATTCTCTTTGTCTGGAGTTTACCTGAGAGAATTCCAGGGGTCAACGCCCTGCGGCCGGTCTGTGACCAGGCCTCATGTTGGACCAGAGCCTGATCAACTAGGCTGTTACTGCTGGCTGCACGCAATCCAACATACGAACCACAGCCTGGCTGGTCAGGTACCGACTTTAGGTGCCTGTCCAGTGCCTGCTTGAAGACAGCCAGGGGTTTGTTGGTAATCCCTGATGTATGCTGGGAGGCAGTTGAACAATCTTGGGCCCCTGACACTTATTGTGTTGTCCCTCAACGTGCTAGTGGCACCCTGCTTTCATTGGGGATATGATACATCGCCTGCCCAGTCTTTTGCTTTCGTAGGGAGTGATTATTGTGTGCAAGTTTGGTACTAATCCTCGAGAATTTTCCATGTGTATATAATAATGTATCTCTCCCGCCTGCGTTCTAGAGAGTACAGGTTTAGGAACTTCAAGCGTTCCCAGTAATTAAGATACCCATAATTATTTTTAAGGGGACCTATCTTATCTCTAACTTTTGTTCTATACACCTGGAAAAAACTTTTTGGGTTAGTTTTCGAATCCCTAGCAACTTTAATTTTGTAGTCCCATTTCGCTTTTCTTATCCCCTTTTTAACATCCCTCTTAATGTCAATATACTGATTCATAAGATGACCCTCACCTCTTTTGATACACCTATAAATTCCTTTCTTCTGCCCTAAAAGATATTTGAGCATATTATTCATCCATTTTGGGTCATTTCTATTCAATCTAATTTCTTTATATAGGATAAATGTTCTTTTGGCAGCATGTATAGTGTTCAGAAAACTGTCATATTGATAGCTCTCTTCTTTATCCCAGTCCACAGATGATAAGTGTTCTCTAAGTCCATTGTAATCTGCTAAGCGAAAATCTGGGACCGTTACTGAGTTATCGCTACTATAATACTTCCATTCAATGATAAAAGTAATTGATTTGTGGTCGCTTGCACTGAGTTCCTCTGTAATTTCTAAATTATTAACAAGGGTTTCTTTGTTTGCCAGAACCAAGTCAAGCAGGTTATTTTCCCTTGTAGGTTGTCACAAACTGCTTCAAAAACAATCTTGAACTACTAAGAAGTCGTTAGATTCTAAATTCCCAGTCAAGAAATTCCAATCAATCTGACTAAAGTTGAAGTCTCCTAGAATAACTACATTATCGTGCATTGTGGCCTTAACAATTTCCTCCATAGTAGTCTCCCTTGGTCCCTATCTAAGTTTGGGGGACGCTATATCACTCCTAAAATCAATTTTTCATGCCCCTCTGAAAATTCTATCCAAAGAGACTGTATATATTATTTCAGACTTTATTCCCGTTTTTATCCAACAATTCAAGCGATCTCGGACATACAGTGCCACCCCACCCCCCTTCCCGAAACTTCTGTCTACTTGGAACAATTTAAAACCCTATATGACATTCAGCAGGCATGTCCTATTTTTTGTATTGAACCACGTCTCAGTTATGGCAAATACATCAATGTTACCTGCACTTGCAACTAATCTCAAATCGTCCATCTTATTCCTAGCACAACGACTATTTGTATAATACACTTTTAAAGACCCTCCTTTCTCTTTACCTTTGATTTTTATATCAAAGCCTAGATCTATATTTCGACACTCAGTATTTTCCATTTCTAAACCCATACCTCTAACTAATCCTAGTTTAAAGTCCTAACAACACCCTCAACTGAGCTAGCAAGAAAATCCACACCTGCCCTGGATAAGTGAACCCCATCCCTGGCATACATGTCATTTCGGCCATAGAAGTGGTCCCAGTTGCAAATGAGTGGTACTGCATTATCCTTAGTTTTTGTCCAGCCAGCAATTTATACAAATTGCTCTGGACAACCATTCATTTCCAACACCCCTTCTTGGCAAAATGCCACATATAACAGGGTGCCCCCCCTTCTTCCTAATTATGTCTTTTGCTGCCTTATACCTTCTAACTAAATCCTCACTTCTACGCTTGCCTACATCATTGCCTCCAGCACTGAGACAGATAATAGGATTGATCCCATTACCGTTCATGATGTTGTCAAGCCGGCTAACAATATCCTCCATCCCAGCCCCAGGAAAGCAAACCCTCTGTCTCCTACTCCTATCATTCAAGCAGAATGCCCTATCCATATACCTAACCTGGCTATCCCCAACAACAACAATGTTTTTACCTTCCTTGGTGTCATTCGTCATGACGTTCCCAGGGTACCGCACCAGAGACTGTTAAAGAAAGTTACAGCTCATGGCATTGGGGGAAAAGTGTTGTCATGAATCGAGTCATGGCTCATGAACAGGAAGCGGAGAGTGTGCATTAATGGGGTTAAATCCGAATGGGGATCTGTAGCAAGTGGCATTCCACAGGGATCAGTCTTAGGCGAGGGAATTACTAGTGATATGAGCAAATTCGCCGACGACATGAAGATAGGTAGGATAATTGATTCAAACGTAGATGTTTTTTTTTATTAGAAAAACGAAATTCATACAAATCAAATGCCAAATGACATCATTACATACATGAATGACACCGTACATGCCATAATTAGTATAGACAGGCCAACGTGCCAAAAGCAAATTATACAAGATGCAATAGCACACAGTAAAGGTGTCACAAAATTAACAAAAGAAATTATCCTACACAATATATAGGTAAACTACCTAAACAGGATGACAACCAAGATAGAACCCCCATAACCTCCCACAGCAACCCACCCTACAAATAACCCCCCACCAAACCCTAACCAATCACCCTCATTAACAATAATAATAATATTGGCACTTAAACAAGGAGCAAACCTATGAAGATTAATACATAACAGTTATAAACACTCTCCACATCACCTCTTTAAGGGGGGCTCCTTGTCGTGGTAAAGAGGCTATCGGTCTGAGGAATTGGACCTCTTAGTCTTCTTCCTCAGACCGAACCTAATTACCCCCCAATCCCCCTTCCCTTTCCCATCTTCCCCATCCTCCCTTTTCCCTTTCCTCCTCCTCCTCTTCATCCCTCCCTTATTTCCTTCCCATTTTTCTCCTGGGAGCTTCCCTCCACAGGCATTCAGTTCCTAGGTAAGGGGAAGGGTACCGTGGTCTTCCCCTTTCCGTTGAGGTTCTTGGCGGTGGTGTAGTTTGCCGTGGAATCTGGATTGCCTGGGGATGCCCTTCCCTCTCCGGTCTCCCGGGGGTGGCTTTGGGTATCTTTCGGGCGACGGGTGTATCTCTAGAGGCCACCTTTCGGATTCCAGGGGTGGTGACCGAAGGAGGTATGCTTTGTGGCGGATATCCGGCCGCCCTCTCTTTTGTCCGCCGAGGTAGCTCGGTGGATGTGAGGTTGCTATCCCGGATCGCTGGTTTACTGGCGTGAAGGGTAGGGTATGGCACGGGTTCCATGCACCATCTGCCTTACTTGCAGTGTTGAGGTCCTCTTGGGCACGGAGGGTGATTTACGCCCCTTTCATTCCTCCTAGGAGCTATTCCTCCACGTTCCCCCCTTTTTTTTATTTTTATTTTCTTCTCTTCTTTCATTTTTTTTCTTAAAAACAAAAAGAAAGAAGAAACCTAACCATGGATGCCCTAAACTGTGAACCTACCCCTGGGCTCCTTCCTGATACCGCACCCAGTACTGACCCTGCCTCGTTAATGGACAACTCTTCGGACATCTCTAATACCCCTGTACCTCTTGCTGGTGCCGGTTCGTCATCTGCTTCAGGTACCAGGGTTCCGACCAGCCCTTTTGACATATCTGACCTTCGCTCTTCTCTGACCTTGATTCCGGCTTCTCCATTAACGGTGCGGCAATTTTTGGATCGCTCGCCCGCCACCCATCGGACCCCCTCGGTCCCTCATCCAAATGACCAAGACCCTTACATGACGA
>WNWK01041540.1:0-16402 GCA_009830355.1 Cherax destructor | reverse complement strand
CTCTGCCCATCCTGTTCCTCATCCTCATATCGGACATAGACAGGGATATTAGCCACAGCCCGTGTCTTCTTTTGAGATGACACCTGAATTTGCATGAGTGTCCTCCATTCAAGACACCGCAAGTCTCCAGTCGGAAATCAACCAAATCTTTAAATGGGCCGCAGAAAACAATATGAAATTCAATGATGAGAAATTTCAATTACTCCAATATGGAAAAGTGAGGAAATTAAAATTTCATCGGAGTATAAAACAAATATCAACCACACAATAGAGCAAAAAACTAATGTAAAAGACCTGGGAGGATCACAAGAAAATTATTAAAATTTTCCACATATTTATTTCGACCTTTTCTGGCCAGGCATAGTGACTGAGACCCGGGAGGCACTTGGACTTCATCTTTCCGTCGGATCTTACTCCATTTGTTTCTAAACAGGTTATTCATCTCAACAATCTCTTTTCCAAGGCATGAATTGCACCCTACATAACGCAGATTATGCAACGTATCTATAAATTGTCCTAAGAAAATCTTTAAAAATAGTCAAGTGATAACTGCGGTAGACGCGTCAGTCGGGAGCCAAGCAACAATACAGTTCATTGTTGGCACTTGTGAGAGTGAGGCACTGTCAACCACCCCCCCTAGTCGTCTTGTTGGCACTTGTGAGAGTGAGGCACCGTCAACCACACCTCCTCCTTAGTCGTCTTGTTGGCATTTGTGAAGTGAGGCACCGGCAACCACACCTCCTTAGTCGTCTTGTTGGCACTTGTGAGAGTGAGGCACCGGCAACCACACCTCCTTAGTCGTCTCAGCTTTTGTTTTTTTACTGTAAGCATTATCAAGTGTTATTTTCATGACTTTAAAGTTTATCGGCAACCATCAATCAAATATACTTTGTTCCCTAAAATGGGAATTAATATAGCGGACCTGCAGGTCGTTCTAAATTTTATTTTTAAACTGTGGGTTATTGGTTAATAAAAGTGGACTCTCAGTATATAAATACCGCAATAGGAAAACATCGCACTGTATATTGAAAATGATGTAAAATACTGACTATTTGATGATTGAGA
Source organism: Cherax destructor (assembly GCA_009830355.1). Lineage (NCBI taxonomy): Eukaryota > Metazoa > Arthropoda > Malacostraca > Decapoda > Parastacidae > Cherax > Cherax destructor. The sequence goes on along the minus strand of WNWK01041540.1, from coordinate 15,337 downwards.
GACATGTGCAACATCTGGGTATCTTCATTGTTGAAATTTTCGTCTACACAGTAGGCTTCTTCAGTCAAATGCAGAGGCAACAGGTGTAGTAGGAGATGAAGATGATGTAAATGTTCACTAACCTTGCAAAAATAGCATTTGAGATGGTCAGTCCCTCAGCCTGGGAAGAGTTCAGCTCCAAGGTCTGAAATGACATGAATCTAAAACTTCAGCTTTATGTCGTTACCTAATTACCCTCTTTCTTCTACATGTGGGTCATGCCTCTCCTGTCTTCAAGAGTTTCTCTGCAGATGGGGGATAATGTCTCCATTTTATTCCTTCAGCTTCACATTGTTCCAGAATATGGAACAATATTTTTCTCTAAGCAGAGGGACTGACCACCTCAAAACTATATCTTCGAGGGTGATGGATTGATTACATCTCTACTGCTTCTCTGCCTCCTTTGTATTTACAGTGAAGACGCCTACTTTGTAGGCGAAACGTTTCGGAATAAAGATACCTAACTGTTGCACATAATAAGATAAGAAAGAAGGAACACTGCAGCAGGCCTACTGGCCCATGCAAGGCAGGTACAATTCTCCCATCGGCTTAAGCCAATGCCTTAACCTAGTCAGGTCAGTCACATTCACTTAAGAGGAGCACGGCATCTGACCTAGTGGCACAAGCTAGTCAGGTCCAACTCACACCCACCCACACACATATATTTATCCAACCTATTTTTAAAACTACAACGTCTTAGCATCTATGACGGTACTCAGGAGTTTGTTCCACTCATCCACAACTCTATTACCAAACCCGTGCTTTCCTATATCCTTCCTGAATCTGAATTTTCCAACTTAAAACCATTGCTGCGAGTGCTGTCTATGCTAGATATTTTTAGTATGCTATTTACATCCCTTTATTAATTCCTGTTTTCCATTTATACACCTCAATCATATCCCCCTAATTCAACGCCTTTCTAGAGAGTGCAGATTCAGGGCCCTCAGTCTATTCTCATAGGGAAAATTTCTGATACATGGGATCAACTTTGTCATCCTCCTTTTGACGTTTTCCAGAGCATTTATATCCATTCTGTAATACGGTGACCAAAATTGTGCAGCATAATCTAAATGAGGGTCTAACCAAAGATATATAGAGTTGAAGAACAAACTGAGGACTTCTATTATTTATACTTCTTGATATGAAGCCAAGGATTCTGTTAACTTTATTGCGAACATTTATACGCTGTTGTCTTGGTTTCAGATTACTGCTAACCAGAACTCCTAAATCATTTTTGCAATCCGAAATATTAAGATCTACATTATTTAGTTTATATGTGGCATGGTTATTGTCGTGTCCAACATTTAGAACTTTGCATTTGTCTACATTAAGCTGCATCTGCCACTTCTCCGACCACTGCATCAGTCTATTCAAATTACCCTGGAATGCTCTGCTGTCCTCATTAGAATGAATTGGATGGCCTATTTTGGTGTCATCAGCAAATTTGCTGATGTCGCTTTTTATTCCCTCATCTATGTCGTTTATGTAAATTGTGAATAACAAAGGGCCCACTACTGACTCCTGTGGAACACCGCTTGTGACGTGCCCCCATTCTGATTTCTCCCCATTTATGCAAACTTTCTGCAGCCTATTTGTCAACCATGAATCTACTCAGGGAAAAATTTCTCCTATTCCATTCAATAGCCTCTGATGTGGAACTCTATCGAAAGCCTTACTGAAGTCCATATACACAATGCCATATTCAATACCCTGATCTACCTCAAATACCTTAGTGAAGAAAGTTAGTAAATTCGTAATACAGGAACGCCCATTTGTAAAACCGTGCTGAGATTCATTAATCAATTTATGCCTTTCAAGATGGCTACGAATTGCTTCGGCAATTATTGATTCCATAAATTTTCCAACTATGGAGGTAAGGCTTATTGGTCTATAGTTCGAAGCTAGGGACCTGTCACCTGCCTTGTAAATAGATGTTACATTTGCCATTTTCCACTTATCAGGCACTATGCCAGTTTGTAGTGATATATTGAAAAGATTAGCCAAAGGTATGCTAAGTTCCACTTTGCATTCCTTAAAAACCCTCGCAAACAGTTCATCAGGGCCTGGGGATTTGTTAGGTTTTAATTTCTCTATTTGTCTGAGGACCATGTCACTAGTTACCCCAATAGTGCATAGTTTATTATCGTCCTGTTCTACATAATTGATTATTTCTAGAATTTCGCTAGTATCTTCCTGAGTAAAAACTGAGAGGAAGTAGGTATTGAAAAGTTCACACATTTCCTTATCACTGTCAGTGATCTGACCTGAGTTACTCTTAATCTTACTTCTGTATACCTAAAAGAACCATTTTGGGTTAGTCTTCGAATCCCTTTCGACTTTAGCTTCATAATCCCTTCTTGCTTTTCTTATTCCTTTTTTTTATTTATCTCTTTTATTGAATATATTGATTTCTTTTGATACGCCTATATGTGCCTCTCTTTTGACCAATGAGATGTTTTAATCAATTGTTTATCCATTTGGGATCATTTTTGTTAGATCAAATTTCACTACTCGGAACAAAAGTTGTCTGGGCAGCTAGCACTATGCTCTAAAAAAACGTCATATTGGCAACCAACACCACCTACCTGACCCATAGTCAGGTCATCCCAGTTTAGCCCACCCAGGTAATTTCTGAGCCCAATGAAGTCGGCCAAGCGAAATTCTGGAACAGAGACATGATTGCAGTTATCTGGGTAATTCCATGATATATTGAAACTAAGTGATTTGTGATCGCTTTCCCCAAGCTCATCATTAACCTCAAGATTATTAACCAGTGATTCTTTGTTGGCAAGAACCAAGTCAAGCAGATTGTTTCCTCTAGTTGGTTCTGTCACAAACTGTTTTAAAAAACAATCCTGAACCGTATCAAGAAAGTCACTAGACTTAAGATTTTCTGTCAAATTGTTCCAATCGACCTGAGGAACGATTTTGCACTTGTTACATGAAAACTAATTTATTTTATGTGTTTACCTGGAGTTTTCCTGCAGAGAGTTCCAGGGGTCAACGCCCCTGTGGCCCGGTCTGTGACCAGGCCTCATGTTGGATCAGAGCCTGATCAACCAGACTGTTACTGCTGGTCGCACGCAGTCTAATGTACGAACCACAGCCTGGCTGGTCAGGTACCGACTTGAGGTGCCTGTCCAGTGCCTGCTTGAAGACAGCCAGGGGTTTATTGGTAATTCCCCTTATGTATGCTGGGAGGCAGTTGAACAGTCTTGGGCCCCTGACACTTATTGTGTTGTCTCTCAACGTGCTAGTGGCACCCCTGCTTTTCATTGGGGGGATGTTACATCGCCTGCCGAGTCTTTTGCTTTCGTAGGGAGTGACTCTCATGTGCAAGTTTGGTACTAATCCCTCTAGAATTTTCAAAGTGTATATAATAATGTATCTCTCCCACCTGCATTCTAGGGAGCACAGGTTTAGGAATTTCTAGCGTTCCCAGTAATTGAGGTGGTTTATCGCAGTTATGCGTGCCGTGAAGGTTCTCTGCACATTTTCTAGGTCAGCAATTTCACCTGCCTTGAAAGGTGCAGTTAGTGTGCAGCAATATTCCAGCCTAGATAGAACAAGCGACCTGAAAAGTGTCAACATGGGCTTGGCATCCCTGGTTTTGAAGGTTCTCATTATCCATCCTGTCATTTTTCTAGCAGATGCAATTGCTACGGTGTTATGGTCCTTGAAGGTGAGATCCTCTGTCATGATCACTTCCAGGTCTTTGACATTAGTTTTTCGCTCTATTGTGTGGTTGGAATTTGTTTTATACTCCGATGAGATTTCAATTTCCTCACGTTTTCCATATCGGAGTAATTGAAATTTCTCATCATTGAACTTCATATTGTTTTCTGCAGCCCATTTAAAGATTTGGTTGATGTCTGCTTGGAGTCTTGCAGTGTCTTCAACGGTGGACACTGTCATACAGATTCGGGTGTCATCTGCAAAGGAAGACACGGCACTGTGGCTTATATCACTGTCTATGTCCGATATGAGGATGAGGAACAGGATGGGAGCGAGTACTGTGCCTTGTGGAACAGAGCTTTTCACAGTAGCTGCCTCAGACTTTACTCTGTTGACTACTACTCTTTGTGTTCTACTTGTTAGGAAATTATAGATCCATCTACCATCTTTTCCTGTTATTCCTTTATCACGCATTTTGTGTGCTATTACACCATGGTCACACTTGTCAAAGGCTTTTGCAAAGTCTGTGTATATAACATCTGCATTCTGTTTGACTTCTAGAGAATCCAGGACCTTGTCGTAGTGGTCCAGTAGTTGGGACAGACAGGAGCGACCTGCTCTAAACTCATGCTGCCCTGGGTTGTGTAATTGATGGGTATCTAGATGAGTGGCGATCTTGCTTCTTAGAAGTTGGTAATTTCAAATTAACAAAGCCAAGAGGGAAAACCAACCTTCCTTTTATTTAAGGTCATCATGACATCATCATTAAAGTTTGAAGCCATCAGAAGAATCATTCTCTAGTGGTTGCACGGATTCCAAAATTTCCAGGTTTTATAAAATAATTTAGTGTATTAACAAATTTGCTCACACACAAACTAAATTTAATGGGTCCTGACCTGGAAGTAACGTTCATCAATCAATAAATACTGAGCTCATTCAGGAGAGGTAGACTCAAATATACTTAACGTAATTTAATTAAAGGAAATTAAAATATCACACTTACAAAGACTAATAGATGTGCACCTGCATTCTTGGACTTAACTGTCCGCTATGGAATGAGGAGGCAGCTGTGTTTGAGGGTAAGATGGAGGAAGGAAACAATTCTGGCAACCACTTAAAGGTCACTGTTAGGAGATACCTAATAAAAATACAACAGTTTATAGCATTCAAATTCAAATTCAAATTTTATTTCCTTACAAGTTTACATTGAGATTATATAATTACAATAATGAGTTGCAGTGCAAAGAGAGCCACTATCATGCCATGGCATATTTTTATTTGTCTAAGACAAAATAAGTTTCTTTGTTGTAACTCATTTATTGAAAGTGTTTTTATCTCTGGACGTTGATCACTGAGATTACATGAATATTATGAGAGGACAGCGTACTTGTAGTGGTGGTGATGGTGGTACTATTATTAGTAACTGGTATGATTACTAGTAGTAGACGGTGAAGGACCCTGCGCTTATCTTATGGCACTGTCACGTGGCACTCGTGGAAAATATATAACAGAAAAATTATAAACTACCAGCCAATTGATTTTAAATTTAGTGCAAAGCTTATGAACTGAAGACAGCCAAAGACGAGGTAATCAGTCCTTCGGCCTTGAATAAAGGTGTTCAGTTCACGAGCTTTGATCAGTCTAAGGCAGAGGCAGGAGACTAGAGTCACAAGTCATCGTCATAGATGCAGCATCTCTAGTTGAAGTAAAAACTAACAACATGCGAATAGAAAAAGAATATAGCACATATTCAGTGCTTGAATAACTTGAATGATGAAACGTTTCGTCCGCACAACAGGCATCATCAGTCAAATACAGGCAATATAATATTGGAGACAGTAAAATAATAAGTTTTGGCATGATCAGTCCATTAGGTGTATCAGGGGGTCAGTCTCTGAAGCATAAAGAATAGCCATGCTGCCATACCTTATATTAGAGAACAGACGTGAGGTGAAGCAGCTGGAGATGACGTGACAGGTGAGCGTGACCCAATAAAGTAGGTAATGCTTAACAGTTGCTTAGCAAACTGGATGCAGAAAACTTTTCCTGTACGAAGATACTATGGTACTGGTGTGTCAGACTTGTGAGTATTGTATACCAGTAGCAGACCTGGTCATCCAGTCATGACAGGTCCATTTCAAATTCAACCCCTCACTCAGATATTGATCCAACCAACCTACAAAGGATTTTAGCTTCAATAATCCTACATACCCATGGAATGTATGACCCACTCATATACAGCCCTTCTCGCACATATATTTGTTTAAATTATTTATTAAAAATACATAATGTTTTAGCTTAAAATACCCTAACTGGCAGATTATTCGACTCATTGACAGTAATTTCCTACTAAACTGAGCATATTTAATTTGAATAAATTATTTCGAATTCTTCTATCGTTGGATATCATCGTTACCTTTTTTTATATCCTCTATTTTATGCCCGCCTTCCATTTATATTTTCGATCTTGTCGCCCATCATTCTATGTATTTCAAGATACTATAGATTCGGAGCTGATTAATGTGTGTGCAGTTGCTTGCAAGTTTGAGTTTGAGGGGAAATACTACGCTCAAAGGCAGGGAATGGCCATAGGAAATCCATTATCTCCCCAATTGAGCAATCTGAATCTAACGAATCTAGCCTTGAAAAACTCCCTGTATATATATATATATATATATATATATATATATATATATATATATATATATATATATATATATATATATATATATATATATATATATATATATATTGTTTTTCAACAAGTCGGCCGTCTCCCACCGAGGCAGGGTGACCCAAAAAGAAAGAAAATCCCCAAAAAGAAAATACTTTCATCATTCATATATATATATATATATATATATATATATATATATATATATATATATATATTATTACATAATATGGTACAAAAGATTTAAGAGATACATTGTTGATATAAAGATGGCATATACAGTACACGAGGTGTGAGAGATACATGTCTAGTACATATTGTTACATGTTTGTCACTGATTATAATGGGAAAATCTCATCCAGCTCTTCCGAGCTGGGGCGCGTGCCCAGAATACAGCATGTATTACCCCTCTGAACAGCAGCGCTGAGTCGCTGGAACAGAAAACTAGCTGCCCTGGGATCCCTAGTTACCCTGTTGAGTCTTTTGCCCAGCTCCTTGAGGAACATAAATGCACTCTTTCCCCATGAGCCAAGGGTCTCTGAGCCTATGGTAACAAACATATAATGATGGGCAAGTTCTCCATATTTTCTCGACTTCTGGGACTCCCTGAAGGTGCAGCTGCCCCTCCTTCCTCCCTGGTGTATTGGAGATAGGTATCAGCCAAGGTAGATGCACATGTGTAGTCCCACACCACCTGCTTGCCGTCTGTCCAGGCTTGAAGGGTGATACCATCTGGACGCTTTTGGCTGCCATCAGATCTGCATAGTTGGGGTGGCTCCCTTACTGCTGGGCATCCGGCTGTTGTGAGGCTCCTCTTGATAATGTTATTAACCTCTTCATGTCTTGCAATCTTTCCCTCGGATTTACGACACACGAGACCACGGTACCCGAATCGGTCTGCTGCTTCACTGCCACAAATACACCTGTGTTCGGCGAGAATAGGGGCGGCAAGTCGAAGGGCAACACCAATGCGGATGATCTGTGGGTCGAGGCATGTGCCAAGGCTGGAGTTGGGAACAGCCAAAAGAAAGTCCCCTGCATGAGGAGCTCTCACTGCAAGGAGGCGGGCTCTATCCTTCCCTGACACACTCTGGAGCATTGCTGAGGCTATATTCTCTACTATTAGGCCATCCCAGTGCGACTGTTTGTAGTTGTTGGGGGGGAGCAGGCCTGGTTTCAGAGCCTGTTAGATTATCCCAGATCCTGGCTCCATCAACGAACTTTTGGTCATGGATTCCAATCGTGTCCCTAAGATGTTCAGGGAGAATCGCTGCTACAAGCCCTCTGGATGCAATGCATGAAGACAGGAAAGCAGGTAGAGCAATCTGAGATGACTTGCGGACACCAATGCCTCCTAGTCTGACTGGGAGTGTAGCTTGGTCCCACTGCCCATCTTCTAGAGTAAGGTTAAGTACTTTAGTAAAGATCTGCCTCAGGATACTGTCATATTCGTGCAGTATAGGGTTATCATATGAAGAAGCACATATTAGAAAATATGTCAACCTGGGCAGACTCAAGCATTTTGTGAGAAGGTACAAGGCATCATGGGTGTCAAGATTGCCTACTCGTTGTTCCATTCTCCTCAATTCTTCCAGTTTCTTCGTGAGAATTGTCAATGGCATCGCTTCCCAGAGGTGCTCAAGCAATATATATATATATATATATATATATATATATATACATATATATATATATATATATATATATATTATATTATTGTAACCACGAACGAGTGGTATTGATCAATAACTACACTGCACTAGCCAGGGTCGAACCCATGTGGTTCAGTGGACTAGAGCGTCATATGTTCGCTCACCACCAAGAGGTGGGCCAAAGCATCATGGGTTCGACCCTAGGCATGTAGTGTATTGATTATATATATATATATATATATATATATATATATATATATATATATATATATATATATATATATATATATATATATATATCAATAACTACACTGCACTAGCCAGGGTCGAACCCATGATGCTTTGGCCCACCTCTTGGTGAGCGAAAACATATGACGCTCTAGTCCACTGAACCACATGGGTTCGACCCTGGCTAGTGCAGTGTAGTTATTGATCAATACCACTCGTTCGTGGTTACAATATAAAATATATATATATATATATATATATATATATATATATATATATATATATATATATATATATATATATATATATATCAATAACTACACTGCACTAGCCAGGGGTCGAACCCATGATGCTTTGGCCCACCTCTTGGTGAGCGAAAACATATGACGCTCTAGTCCACTGAACCACATGGGTTCGACCCCTGGCTAGTGCAGTGTAGTTATTGATCAATACCACTCGTTCGTGGTTACAATAATATAAATATATATATATATATATATATATATATATATATATATATATATATATATATATATATATATATATATATCAATAACTACACTGCACTAGCCAGGGTCGAACCCATGATGCTTTGGCCCACCTCTTGGTGAGCGAAAACATATGACTCTAGTCCACTGAACCACATGGGTTCGACCCTAGCTAGTGCAGTGTAGTTATTTATCAATACCACTCGTTCGTGGTTACAATAATATAAATATATATATATATATATATATATATATATATATATATATATATATATATATATATATATATATCAATAACTACACTGCACTAGCCAGGGTCGAACCCATGATGCTTTGGCCCACCTCTTGGTGAGCGAAAACATATGACGCTCTAGTCCACTGAACCACATGGGTTCGACCCTGGCTAGTGCAGTGTAGTTATTGATCAATACCACTCGTTCGTGGTTACAATAATATAAATATATATATATATATATATATATATATATATATATATATATATATATATATATATATATATATATATATATACATATATATATATCAATAACTACACTGCACTAGCCAGGGGTCGAACCCATGATGCTTTGGCCCACCTCTTGGTGAGCGAAAACATATGACGCTCTAGGCAACTGAACCACATGGGTTCGACCCCTAGCTAGTGCAGTGTAGTTATTTATCAATACCACTCGTTCGTGGTTACAATAATATAAATAGGTTGGTAGACAGCAACCACCCAGGAGGTACTACCGTCCTGCCAGGTGACTGTGAAACAGAAACCTGAAACTGTTTTACATGATGGTAGGATTGCTGGTGTCTTTTTTCTGTCTCATAAACACGCTGGATAACAGGTATATCTAGCTACTTCTACTTACACTTTAGGTCACACTACACTGGCATACACATGCATATATATACATACACACATCTAGGTTTTTCTTCTTTTTCTTAATAGCTCTTGTTCTTTTTATTTTCTCTATTGTCCATGGGGAAGTGGAAAAGAATCTTTCCTCCGTAAGCCATGCGTGTCGTATGAGGCGACTAAGATGCCGGGAGCAATGGGCTAGTAACCCCTTCTCCTGTACAAATCTACTAAAAACGAGAAGAAGAAAAACTATATAAAATTGGGTTGTCTGAATGTGCGTGGATGTAGTGCGGATGATAAGAAAGAGATGATTGCCGATGTTATGAATGAAAAGAAGTTGGATGTCCTGGCCCTAAGCGAAACAAAGCTGAAGGGGTAGGCGAGTTTCAGTGGGGAGAAATAAATGGGATTAAGTCAGGAGTATCTGAGAGAGTTAGAGCTAAGGAAGGTAGCAATAATGTTGAAGGATCAGTTATGGAAGGAAAAGAGGAAATAAAATGTGTAAATTCAAGGATTATGTGGATTAAAATAAGGGTCGGATGCGAAAAGTGGGTCATAATAAGCGTGTATGCACCTGGAGAAGAGAGGAGTGTAGAGGAGAGAGAGAGATTTTGGGAGATGTTAAGCGAATGTATAGGAACTTTGAACCAAATGAGAGAGTAATTGTGGTAGGGGACCTAAATGCTAAAGTGGGAGAAACATGCAGAGAGGGTGTAGTAGGTAAGTTTGGGGTGCCAGGTGTAAATGATAATGGAGCCCTTTGATTGAACTTTGTATAGAAAGGGGTTTAGTTATAGGTAATACATATTTTAAGAAAAAGAGGATAAATAAGTATACAAGATATGATGTAGGGCGTAATGACAGTAGTTTGTTGGACTATGTATTGGTAGATAAAAGACTGTTGAGTAGACTTCAGGATGTACATGTTTATAGAGGGGCTACAGATATATCAGATCACTTTTTAGTTATAGCTACAGTGGGAGTAAAAGGTAGATGGGATACAAGGAAAATAGAATCAGTAAGTAAAAGAGAGGTGAAGGTTTATAAACTAAAAGAGGAGGCAGTTAGGGTAAGATATAAACAACTATTGGAGGATAGATGGGCTAGTGAGAGTGTAGGCAATGGGGTCGAAAATGTATGGGGTAGATTTAAAAATGTAGTGTTAGAGTGTTCAGCAGAAGTTTGTGGTTACAGGCGAGTGGGTGCGGAGGGAAGAGGAGCGATTGGTGGAATGATGATGTAAAGAGAGTAGTAAGGGAGAAAAGTTAGCATATGAGAGGTTTTTACAAAGTAGAAGTGATGCAAGGAGGGAAGAGTATATGGAGAGAAAAAGAGAGGTTAAAAGAGTGGTGAAGCAATGTAAAAAGAGAGCAGATGAGAGAGTGGGTGAGATGTTATCAGCAAATTTTGTTGAAAATAAGAAAAAGTTTTGGAATGAGATTAATAAGTTGAGGAAGCCTAGAGAACAAATGGATTTGACAGTTAAAAATAGGAGAGGAGAGTTATTAAATGGAGAGTTAGAGGTATCGGGAAGATGGAGAGAATATTTTGAGGATTTGTTAAATGTTGATGAAGACAGGGAAGCTGTGATTTCGTGTGTAGGGCAAGGAGGAATAACATCTTGTAGGAGTGTGGAAGAGCCAGTTGTGGGTGTAGGGGAAGTTCGTGAGGCAGTGGGTAGAATGAAAGGGTAAGTGCAGCTGGGATTGATGGATAAAGATAGAAATGTTAAAAGCAGGTGGGGATATAATTTTGGAGTGGTTGGTGCTATTATTTAATAAATGTATGGAAGAGGGTAAGGTACCTAGGGATTGGCAGAGAGCGTGTATTGTTCCTTTGTATAAAGGCAAAGGGGACAAAAGAGAGTGCAAAAATTATAGGGGAATAAGTCTGTTGAGTGTACCTGGTAAAGTGTATGGTAGAGTTATTATTGAAAGAATTAAGAGTAAAACAGAAAGCAGGATAGCAGATGAACAAGGGGGCTTTAGGAAAGGTAGGGGTGTGTAGACCAAGTGTTTACAGTGAAACATATAGGTGAACAGTATTTGGATAAGGGTAAAGATGTTTTGTGGCATTTATGGATTTGGAAAAGGCGTATGATAGGGTAGATAGGGGGCAATGTGGCAGATGTTGCAGGTGTATGGAATAGGAGGAAGGTTACTGAAAGCAGTGAAGAGTTTTTATGAGGATAGTGAGGCTCAGGTTAGAGTGTATAGGAGAGAAGGGGACTATTTCCAGTAAAAGTGGGCCTTAGACAAGGATGTGTGATGTCACCGTGGTTGTTCAATATATTTATAGATGGGGTTGTAAGAGAAGTGAATGCGAGGGTCTTGGCAAGAGGTGTTGGGCTAAAAGATAAAGAAGCAAATACAAAGTGGGAGTTGTCACAGTTGCTTTTGCTGATGACACTGTGCTTTGGGAGATTCTGAAGAGAAGCTGCAGAGGTTGGTGGATGAATTTGGTAGGGTGTGTAAAAGAAGAAAATTGAAAGTGAATATAGGAAAGAGTAAGGTGATGAGGATAACAAAAGAATAGGTGACGAAAGATTGGATATCAGATTGGAGGGAGAGAGTATGGAGGAGGTGAATGTATTCAGATATTTGGGAGTGGACATGTCGGCGGATGGGTCTATGAAGGATGAGGTGAATCATAGAATTGATGAGGGAAAAGGGTGAGTGGAGCACTTGGAGTCTGTGGAGACAAAGAACCTTGTCCATGGAAGTAAAGAGGGAATGTATGAGAGTATAGTTATACCAACGCTCTTATATGGGTGTGAAGCATGGGTGATGAATGTTGCAACGAGGAGAAGGCTGGAGGCAGTGGAGATGTCATGTCTGAGGTCAATGTGTGTGTGAATATAATGCAGAGAATTCGGAGTTTGGAAATTAGGAGGAGGTGCGGATTACCAAAACGATTGTCCAGAGAGCTGAGGAGGGGTTGTTGAGGTGGTTTGGACATGTAGAGAGAATGGAACGAGACAGAGTGACTTCGAGAGTGTATAAATCTGTAGTGGAGGGAAAGGGCGGGGTAGGGGTCGGCCTAGGAAAGGTTGGAGGGAGGGGGTAAAGGAAGTTTTGTGTGCGAGGGGCTTGGACTTCCAGCAAGCATGTGTGAGCGTATTTGATAGGAGTGAATGGAGGCATATGGTTTTTAATACTTGACGTGCTGTTGGAGTGTGAGCAAAGTAACATTTATGAAGGGATTCAGGAAACCGGCAGGCCGGACTTGAGTTCTGGAGATGGGAAGTACAGTGCCGGCACTCTAAAGGAGGGTGTTAATGTTGCAGTTTTATAACTGTAGTGTAAAGCACCCTTCTGGCAAGACAGTGATGGAGTGAATGATGATGAAAGTTTTTCTTTTCGGGCCACCCTGCCTTGGTGGGAATCGGCCGATGTGTTAATAAAAATAATATATATATATATATATATATATATATATATATATATATATATATATATATATATATATATATATCAATAACTACACTGCACTAGCCAGGGTCGAACCCATGATGCTTTGGCCCACCTCTTGGTGAGCGAAAACATATGACGCTCTAGTCCACTGAACCACATGGGTTCGACCCTGGCTAGTGCAGTGTAGTTATTTATCAATACCACTCGTTCGTGGTTACAATAATATAAATATATATATATATATATATATATATATATATCGTGCCGATTAGGTAAAACTTGCGATTTTGGCTTAAATAGCAACGCTCTTCTTGCCATATTAGACAAGCGAAAATTTGTGTATGCAATAATTTCGCAAAAATCATTCTGAACCTAACGAAAAAAATATATTTCATTGTGTTTGTTTATTATTAAATTAATGTTAACGTATCTAAAATATATTTAGTTGGGTTAGGCTAAATTAAATTGCGCTTGTTGTAATAAGGTTAGGTAGGTTTTCAAAGTTTCTCTTGGTACAAAATTAAAAAAAATTACATTACATAAGAACATAAGAACATAAGAATGGAGGAACACTGCAGAAGGCCTACTGGCCCATACAAGGCAGGTCCTTATCAAAACCACCACTACCTAAGAATTTACTCCCGTACTCACGACACTAATCAAACCCAGCCCCTCCCACTCTTTTTAAAGCCACCCAAGGTCCTAGCCTCTATCACCCTACCCGGAAGATTGTTCCACGCATCTACAACTCTGTTCGAAAACCAGTACTTGCCTATGTCCTTTCTAAATCTAAATTTATCCAATTTAAATCCATTATTTCTGGTTCTTACTTGGTTCGATATCTTCAGTATTTTATAATTATCTCCTTTGTTTATGCCCATCATCCACTTGTACACCTCGATGATATCTCCCCTCATTCTACGTCTCTCCAGAGAGTGGAGATTCAACGCTCTATCTTCATACGGGAGATTTCTTATACTGTAAATCATTTTAGTCATTCTTCTCTGTATGTTCTCCAACGAATCTATATCCATTCTGTAGTAAGGAGACCAAAACTGAGCTGCATAATCCAAATGAGGTCTCACTAGTGATGTATAGAGCTGTAAAATAACTTTTGGACTTCTATTGCTTATACTTCTTGAAATAAATCCTAGTAATCTGTTAGCCTTATTGCGCACACTTAGGCACTGTTGTCTTGGCTTTAGATTTCTGCTTACCATGACTCCCAAGTCTTTTTCACATTCTGTATGATCAAGCTCTACTTCACCTAGTTTATAACTTCGAGGGATATTTTCATTACTAAGGACTAGTACCTTACACTTGTCCACATTGAACTTCATCTGCCACTTTTCTGACCAAGACATTAATTTGTCCAAATCCTCCTGGAGTTCACTGGTATCCTCCTCAGAATGAATCATACGGCCTATTTTTGTATCATCAGCAAATTTACTCATGTCACTTGCAATTCCTTCATCAAGGTAATTTATGTAAATTATGAACAACAATGGGCCTAAAACTGATCCTTGTGGAACGCCACTAGTGACTAATCCCATTTAGATTTGACCCCATTAATGGAAACTCTCTGCTTTCTATTGGTAAGCCATGCCTCTATCCATGCTAGAACTTTACCTCCTATACCATGAGCTGCCACCTTTCTTAAGAGTCTCTTGTGAGGTACTCTATCGAAGGCCTTACTGAAATCCAAGTAAACTATATCATATTCTTTATTACTGTCTACTGCCTCAAATGTTTTATTGAAAAACGTCAGTAAATTTGTCAGGCAGAAACGACCTCTCGTGAACCCATGCTGAGATTCATTAATCAAATTATGTTCTTAAAGGTGACTTCTAATAATATCAGCTATAATTAATTCTAATAATTTGCCTACTATAGACGTGAGGCTTATTTGACAGTAATTTGATGGAATTGACTTATCCCCTGATTTGAATATAGGAACTACATTACCTATCATCCACATCTCTGGCACAACACCAGTAAGGATGGACGTATTAATTAAACACATTCGTTAATGGCTGACTAAGTTCCATCTTGCATTCTTTAAGTACCCTGGAAAACAACTCGTCGGGTCCCGGGGACTTATTTTGCTTCAGTTTATCTATCTGTTTGATAACCATGTCCCTCGTGACAGTAATATTAGTTAATTTGAATTCTTCAGGAACTGAATAGTTGTTAATTTCTGGAATCTCATTTACGTCTTCTTGTGACAAAAAATAGTCATTAAATAGAGAACACATTTCCAGTTCGTTATCCGTCAGCTGTCCATTCCTATTTTCAGAGATTTT
>WNWK01041539.1:0-16403 GCA_009830355.1 Cherax destructor | reverse complement strand
ACTGCGTGAGGCCAGCAGTAACAGCCTGGTTGTTCAGGCTCTGATTCACCATGAGGCCTGGTCACAGACCGAGCCGCGGGGGCGTTGACCCCCGGAACTCTCTCCAGGTAAACTCCAGGCATGCAGATACCTTAACATCACTTACACTTTTTGACGTTTTGATTTTATCCAGCTTCATCTGATCACTGTTCCCTGTACGCCACTGACCACTCTTCATTGTACGCACTGAGCAATGTTCCCTGTACGCCACTGACCACTCTTCATTGTACGCACTGAGCAATGTTCCCTGTACGCCACTGACTACACACAGTTCACCGAACGCCACTGACCACTGTTCCCAGTATGCCACTGACTACTGTTCATTGTACGCACTGAGCACTGTTAACTGTCCGCCACTGAGCACTGTTCCCTGTACGCCACTGACCACTGTTCACCGAACGCCACTGACCACTGTTCACAGAACGCCACTGACCGCTGTTCCCTGTATGCCATTGACCACTGTTCCCAGTATGCCACTGACCACTGTTCACCGAACGCCACTGAGCACTGTTTACTCTGTAGCCACTGAGCACTGTTCTCTGTGCACCACTGACCACTGTTCACTGTAAGCCACTTACCACTGTTCCCGTACGTCGCTGAGCACTGTTCACTGTACGCCACTGACCACTCTTCCTGTACACCACTGACCACTGTTCACTGTACGCCACTGAGCACTGTTACCTGTACGCCACTGAGCACTGTTCCCTGTACGTAACTGACCACTGTACCCTGTACGCCACTGACCACTGTTCACTGTTCGTTAATGAACACTGTTCACTGTACGCCACTGACCACTGTTCACTGTACTCCAGTGAGCAGGGTTCACTGTACGCCACTGAGCACTGTTTCCTGTACGCCACTGAGCACTGTTCACTGTAAACCACTGACCACTGTTCCCTGTACGCCACTGACCACTGTTCCCTGTTCGCCATTGAACACTTTTCACTGTACGCCACTGAACACTGTTCATTTTCGCCACTAAGCAGTGTTCATTGTAAGCCACTGAGCACTGTTCCTGTACGCCACTGAGCACTGTTCACTGTACACCACTGACCACTGTTCCTGTACGCCACTGACCACTGTTCCTGTTCGTCATTGAACACTGTTCACTGTACGCCATTGAACACTGTTCACTGTATGCCACTAAGCAGTGTTCACTGTATGCCACTAACCACTGTTCCCTGCACGCCACTGACCACTGTTCACTATACGCCACTGACCACTGTTCCTTGTTCGTCATTGAACACTGTTCACTGTATGCCACTGAGCACTGTTCACTGTAGGCCACTGTTCCATGCAAAGAGTACGTAACGTTTATTCGGCTCATGTACACCCTCATAAAAGGCTACCTCCCCAACCAGCGAACCAGATGCTAAGGGTCTGACGATCGGGGCCCCATCATCAGATTAGTATCTAGGTTCAGCCAATCATAATGTGGATCTGGCATTTGTGAAGGTGACGTGGTTACCACGCACGTTTTCACCATTGTCATTTTCATTCTGCTGCTGGTTGCTGACGGTTGTCTATTGGCTGCTGTTTTGCTTGACTTACCGTGTCGTACACATATATTTCCAATTCTTGTATATAGTGTACATAGTCGTACATATCATATATATATATATATATATATATATTTGGTGAAGGAAAATACAATTCAAAGTTTTCTACTGTGTTTACTTTGTTCCAAGCTCCCTTTTAAGACCAGGTTAACAGGCCTTGAGAACCTGAGTTTGTAATAGCCACTGAGCACTGTTCACTGTACACCACTGACCACTGTTCACTGTACACCATTGACCACTGTTCACTGTACACCACTGACCACTGTTCATTGTACACCACTGACCACTGTTCCCTGTGTTTAGTTCCTCTTATATCTATATACTATCTTTAGGTTTTCCCTTCTGTATCAATATTATCATTTGATATTTATCAGTTGTCTTACATAGCTGTAGCGCAGCTTCGGTTTTGATTTTACTTTCGCAGCTTCGTCGCTCACAACGAGACCTTCAGCGTCTCTCCCTAAAGTATCGTAGCATTTTCAGTAATTCTTCAGTATCTGAAGTCTCATGTCCTTCTTCTATTCGTTTTCCATGATATTTTTGTATTAGCTTCTCTAAGGTTTCTGTTGAACAATTGGCTCCTTTAAATGTTTTAATTTCTATTACTCTTGGTTGGATGAAATTCTTTGTTCTCTACTGTAATAATCTACTATTTTTTTCTATCAAGTCACAGACTGACTTTACATTTATTTTTTTAACATCAAACTGTTCTGAGAAAGCCTCTGAAACTTGCTTAATTTACTATCCTGCAGTCTTATTTTTCTGTGCTCTTTTTTTGTCTATTTTTTTTTCTTCTTATTTCTACCAGATATTCAAATCTTAAAAAGATCATCAGCCCAGTGTATTGTGTGTTGGATTTGCTTAAGTCAAAGATAAGATTCACTTGTGCTAGTTCAATTTATGTCGAATCTTTGTACTTTCCTTTGTATACTGAGTCAGTCAAATATACATCTTTAACTGTTTCGTCTGTCCAAGTTTGTAACTTCATTGCTTAATCTGGGGATGACTTTATTGGCCGGACCTACTTCCACTAGAGGGCCCCGCCCACATGTGACAATGTTTCCTACTACTGCACCTTTCCTCTGATTCTCCATCCTCCTGCAACTTTTTTAGATGGGGAGGTGAAACGTCTCTCAAATATTGCCAGGTGTGAGACATGTGACTAACTCATCAACTTAAAGATATTATGGAAAATGAGAAACTATTGCAGTATCATGCGATCCTTTATTGACAAATTTTCGCCCAGGCTTTATTAAGTCTCAGACAAACCTGTTTGTGAATTATTGAAGCCCACTGTATGGGCAAAACTTAGTCAATTATTAAGCGCAAGATACTGAGTTTGTGGCTATTTTTCCATTGTGTCTTTTTCTTATGCCATTTTTCCCGAGTGTAAATATTATAACCAGTGATAAAATGAATGACATTCTGCAGCTTCCACTAATCTTCCTCCTCCTGTCTCCAGTCTTTCATATCCATCTCAATTTTCAGTCCTTTACCGTAAATACACAACCCGCACATATAAAAAAGACGAATGTGCTCCTACGATATAATGAACTGTTAAGCTTGCTACTTAGCTTATTGATGAATCCAAGAAGTCGCAGCCATCCCCGACTTCTTCACAGAGGATACATCTATGGCCTCATTCTCCACCGGGCTGTATGGTAAAAATTACACGTGGTTATAAAATATATTGCCCCAAAGGAGCGTATGATCATATCGTCAGTCATTAACTTAAGACTGAAGTTACACTCACGTGTTTGGACTTAAAAGTCCACGCATAACCGCCATCAATAGGTAAATTTTGATGCTCTTGAAATACAAGAACTGTGCAGTCCCCTGCCTGACAAGAACATAAAAACATACCTTGCTCGTGTAACGTGAGCGATGGTGTTGACTCCACCATATACGGCAGAAATGCTGTCTTGATTGTAGAATGCCGCTGATGAGTCACCGTCTTGTTTCGATGGAGTTCACTTGCGATTGTCTCTACGTTTGTCTTTTAGCAGTAATAAGAAGCTGCGCACACTTCTGAATATACCGCGATGTTATTCACTAAACGCGCTGGAACAGAGTTTTTATCCGATTTCCCGACGTTAGTAGAGATTAAATTAGAATAACGGACGCGTACGACTAATGTCTTTGTTAGGTTAAACCCTTCGTCGCCGTATGACCCGTTTCTTCCGTGGCCGATTTCAATCTAACCCCTTGTCCAGCCTCGTGTAGCCTCGTGGTGCTGCCTCGTGGGGCTTGTATCGCTGATATCAGCACAATTTCAACAATTGCTACATGCTGCTACAAGTGGCAATAAAAATGTTTGTGTTCTCTAAATACTTTAATCACTGGAACACATGATTGTAAATTCAAGTGTAGAAACTAATACAACAGTTTACTATAATTTTCCTGTTACGGTAAAGAGTTACATTTATCTCAAATGTCTATTAACTCACATATACAGTCGCTGCTACTTGGTCAGACAACGTGACACACTGTGGTCAGTACATCTGGAATGAGTTATTTTGTTTTTCTCAGCCAGACGCGCCTCGTCTGGCCCTTTCCTAAGGGAGGAAAGAGTAGCGGCCCTTAACAAGGGTAGAAAGGGCGCATACCCCCTCCTTTGGAGAATTTTCTCCACACTGGGGGGCAGCGAAGATTTACTGAAAGTAAACTACTCATCGCTTAACATTAATTTGATTTTCTCACTCGCCATCACTGCTGCTTGTCTTTTCTGAACAGCTTCAGTCTGTGTGGTTTCTGGAGAATCACTAATTTTATTTTTGTTTTCAACACTGTGTAATTCTAACGGCACTAATTTATCTATTGTCCGCTTATTCACTACACCTTTGCTCAAAACATCAACTGTCCTGATGATTCCATTTGCATCAGGATATATGGTCACAATTTTTCCAAGAGGCCAATGGGACCTCGGACCATCATTGTTAATAATCACTATGTCACCAGGTCTTAAGGACTTATAATTTTCTGGAACACCAGCTCCATAGAAGTGTTCTCTCAATGAGGTGAGATAGTCTTCTCGCCAAATTTTCTCCCAGCGTTCAATCACTTTATTAAGGTGTTTGAATTTACGTCTGAGTTGCTCAGGTTCGAAATAAGTAGGATCCTTTATGATTTCTTTATCATTCATGGGAGGAACAGGTTCGAGCCTTCTGCCATGTAGTAAATGAGATGGACTTAACACTTCTAAATTGTCCAGATCTATTTCAGTTACGACTGTACGAAATTCTTCTAAGTCGATTCTCTGACGATGAACAACGTTTTACAATGCCTATCATTCTTTCGTAAAATCCGCCGTGCCATGGGGATTTAGGAGGAATGAATCTCCAACGACAATTGCGTTGATTCAGCATCTGTTGTACTTCTGGCTGCTCAAAAATCTTGTTTATGTAAGCAGCACCAGCAACAAAATTCGTTGCATTGTCTGATATCATCAGCCTGGGACATGCCCTTCTGGCTGCAAACCTTCTAAATAATTTGATAAAGGTTTCAGCAGACATATCAGTAGCTACTTCTAGATGTACTGCTCTAGTCGTAGCACAGGTGAACAAACAGATGTACACCTTGATAGGAACTTTGTCAACTGTTTTAGTTAAAATTATTGGTCCGTGTAATCTACACCTGTCACCTCAAATGGAGTGACATGACATACTCTTTCAGAAGGGTATGGAGGTGGACCTGGATACTGACATACTCGCATATCATAATGACGACAAGTAATACAGTCTCTTATTTGTTTCTTCACACTTTGTCGACCTTGAGGTATCCAGTAGGATTGTCGTATGTGACAAAGAGTGTCAGCTACACCACCATGTAACACGTTACTGTGGGCATTCTGAATAATCAGTCTTGTTAGCCAATGATTCTTGGGGATCAATACTGGATGTATTGTTTCCTTAGGTAGTGAAGAATTATGAATTCTTCCTCGACATCTTATAATCTTTTCTGAGTCGAGATAAAGTCCTAAAGAATTAATCATATCAGGTTTCTTTGGAGATTTATCCTGAGTTTCCAGAAATTTATACTCTGTAGAGAAAACATCTTTCTGTATTAACTTTATCCAGTATTTAATGGGTTCTAGTAATTCATAATTAGGTTTTATAACTTTAATGAATTTAAAGACAAGAGCTGTAACTCTTAAGAGTTTACCCAAAGATGAGTATTTAGATCCATCAATGACTATTTCTTTTGTGTCTGCAGTATTTAAACAGATTATTTCTGCTGTGTTCAAACAGACTGTTTCTTCTGGCATAATGTAAGCTTTTTGCTGTGGCCAGTTATTTTCACTAGAGAGCCAGTTAGGTCCGTGGAGCCATAATTTATTATCCACAAAGTTCTTGAGTGGGACACCACGTGACAACATGTCAGCTGGGTTCTCTTGTGTAGAGACGTGGAGAAAGACATAGTCTCTCTGCATCTCTCTTATTTCTGCTACTCTATTCTGTACATAGACCAACTTACTCTTATTATTTCTTAACCACTGGAGAACTGCTTCATTGTCACTCCAGATCACAGTTTTTCAATAGTGAGATGATCAAGTACTTTGTTGAGATAGACAGCTAATTTTGTACCTACATAGAGTGCTGTCAGTTCCAATTGTGGTACTGTTCTGACCTTCAAGGGTGCAACCCTGGCCTTTGAAGTAATTAAAGTACTTCCTTCAGCGTTACTCATGTAAGCTACAGCGCCATAACCTCTGGTTGACGCATCACAGAACACATGTAATGTGTACTTGTTTCCCTCTTGACCTATTTGTCTGGGAAATTTAATTTGATGAAGTTGTTTAAACTCCTTGGATATTTCATCCCATTCTTGACTCATTTCTGAGGCAAGTTCTCATCCCAACCTATTTTGAGCTTCCATGCATCTTGCACAAGCATTTTACCTTTTATGGTAATTGGTGAGACGAGTCCTAGAGGATCAAAACATTGTGATACCTCTGACAGTAAACTACGTTTAGTGAGTGTACTGCTTGATTTATTGTTTATCCTTTTGAGACTCAAAGTGTCTTCCTGTGTATTCCAATTAAGTCCAAGCATGTTGTTGCATTCAGGAATTTCAGCTTCAGGGAAATCTTCTTTGATAAGTTCCCTTAATTGATTTGAATTAGTATTCCACATCCTTAGAGGCATATTTGCTTCTTTCATCTCCTTGTTAGCTTCTCTGTATAAGGATTTCAAATCCTCCTCTTTATTCACTGTACCTTGAAGATTGTCCACATAGAAACTTTTCTTTAAGATTTCTTTGAAGGGACTTTCAGATTTCTTCAAATGTGTATTAAGAGTAGCTTCTAGTAAGAATGGAGAGGATGTTGCACCAAATAATACTGACTTGAAACGATAAGTTTTCACAGGACTTTGAGGATCATGTGGATTTTCTGGCCACAAGAATCGAGTATAATCTCTATCTATTTCTTGTAGTCCTACTCTTAAGAAAGCTTTGGAAATATCAGCCGTGTAGGCATATGGATTTGTGCGAAATTTCATAAGCACGTCTCCAAGCTTCTCAGTTAGTGAGGGTCCGGTCATCAGACAGTCATTAAGGCTTGCTACATCTTTATTTGCACGTGCGCTGCAATTGTATACAACACGTAGTGGAGTGGTTTCAAATTTTCCTGACTCCGTGGTGCGGTAGATAATGAGCATCTTTCTTCAACTTATCTTCGACTATTTCCTCAATGAATTTATTGTCTAACTGTTCTTGTATGATATTATCATAGACAGTCAGCAGCTCTGGATTCTTCCTGAGCTCATGTATTTGTGCTTTCATTTGTCCGAAAGCCATGCGATAATTGCTAGGTAGATGTGGTGGATTTAATTTCCATGGTAACCTAACCCAATACTGTCCATCTTCATATTTGACAGTGTCCAAATATTGGTTATAAGTCTCAGACTCCTGTGGGCTTGGTTTATTTACATCAATACCTATCGCATCTAAATCCCACAACTTATCAACTGGCTCATTCATTTCTTCCAGTAATGATAATTTTTGTTGTGGTACATGATCAGCAGTTATTCTTGTAACTAGTACATTTTCTACTGAATCAATTTCAGCTTCTTTCCCGCTTTGAGAGGGAATTGGACCACATATCATATGGCCTCCAGCTGTTTTCAGCAAGTGAACATCATGTTTACTTACTATATTTTCCACAAAACAGTGATAGTAATCACTTCCAATGATTAAATCAATTGGACTAATTGTGTCCGTCTGTATGTCAGGACAGGCTAATTGACCTTGGCTGCCTTCAGTGCTGCAACTGTATCTCTTAATTCCCGGATCTGCACTGACTTAGGCAAATCATCGACTACCACAGCTTCTACTGTCTTTTTCCTGTTTCCTAGACCAACAGTGAATCTGGCTAGGTCATATTTCTGCTTACCAGAACTTTGGAAAAATCCAGCTATTTCTAACTGTATTTTGGCATGGGGTTGTTTATTCAGTTTTTGCAACACTGTTCGTCTTATGAAAGACCTTTGTGAGCCTTGATCAAATAGTGTTAGCACATTGGTTTTGTGTAATTTATGGGATAACTCTACTCGAGCTATTGGGAGAGCAGTCGATTTAGACTTATCTCTCACATTTAATGCTGCTGTTTGTTGACTTCCTGACTCTGTGGAAGTCGGTTGTTCAGCATAAGTGCTTGGGCATAATGCTGTATGATGCATTCCTTGCATTTAAAACACTTCTTCAGTGAGCATTTACCTCCCTTGTGTTCACCTAAACACTTAGTGCACCTTTTCAGCTGTTGAGCACGTTGTTTCCGTGCCTCCATTGTTGTGTATTGAATGCAATACTGTGCCCAATGTGTTCCATCACAAAGTACACATTTTGGAGTACGTTTATGTGTGACAGTCTGTTTACTGTCTGTTGTGTTCACAGCTTGATAAGTGCCTACATGGGATTTCCCATTATGTGGTTTAGTGGGAGTAGGTACACTCTTTTTGTACTGAGTTGAAGGTTTATTATCCACAACAGGATTGGTGGATTTCTCATCTTGTCTCGTTGCTTGCATGCATGAGACTATTGTTTGTAAACCATTGCTAATTTCTTCACAAGTGAAATAGCGTTTATTGAACATAATATTTAAACGTTCAATGGTTTGTGTTGACAGTTTATCTTGTATAATACCACTGATAAACCAATCACATTGCCTTAGGTTATATTTAACTCCTAGAGTTCTAAGACTATTGTCTAATGTGATTCTAAATGACTGTAAGTCTGAAAGACAATGTTTGGGTGGTTTCAAGCTTGATATTAAGACTGCATGTCTAACCCTGGCTTTGTCAGCATCAAGGTAATTATCTGCTAAGACACGTAAGGCTAGAGCATAATTGCCTTTGACCACCGGAAATGATTTAATCAGTTCATAGGGTTCACCTTTCACGAGATATCTGAGATAATTGAACTTAGCTATCTCATCTATGTCAGTACGTGAATTCACTAAAGAATTAAACCCACTAATGAACTCTTCATAATCATTACCTTCAAAAATAGGCATAGCCAATTTGGGAAGACTTGGTAAGCCTACACCAGATGTGACAGGTGTGGCAGGTGTCTGACCACTGATTACAGTAGGTTTCTGTGACAAAGTTTTGCGGCAGATAGCCTGTATTCCTGTCCACCTTAATTGTTGTTCACTAAAGGCATCCAAGACACTTTTAATTTCTTCCTCTGACGGGTTGGTATCTAGAAATTCATTTTCGTAAATCTCGTAGCCTGAATTAATGATTTCCAGACGTTTATTAAATAATTGAGATTTAATTTCCAACTGATCATAGTCTATATTTGTGTCTTGGGTTAAACCTATACAGACTGAAATTAATTGCTCCAATTGAGTAATTTTCGTCTGTAAAGTCTTGAATTTTGTGGTTAATGACGACATTTTGCTAGTATAATGACTAACAGCACACTTAGAGTGTTTAAAAACTCCAGCTGAGTTTGTTTTGACTGCGTCAGCACACTGCTGACCCACTAACCGTGTCTCTCAAGGTCAGTGGCCTTGAGGGTGCAGAGTACATATGGACGAACCAACACCGAGGTTTGTTTATGTCCTGAATTGTGTCTCAGCACTGACGTCACTTCACACATTAAAATATTACACTGTATATACATTACACATATATATTCAATGTTTATATACATACATATGTCACTGTTACAATGTTAATTAATATGAAAGTTTAAACTTAATATCACTTCCTATATTATATAAGAGACAAACATAATACACAGTTTCTTCTCTTAATTTGTGTCTATAAAAATTATAAACACTGTGTATATATAAACTCTGTGTATACATAAACGATGTGTATACGTATACACCAGCTGTACGCCCGCCAGTCTGCTTCTCTGCTGACTTAAGCAGAAATGATCACCAGTAACTGCCGCGTGGGTGAGTGGGGTGCCCCCCAGTACTGTCCCCTAACCTTGGGTGACCCGACTACCATTTTCTTCCTGGGTGTCGGGTGAGCGCTTGCCGGCTCGCGTTTTCTATGCCTCGCGAGAGCTTCCCATGCTCTTTGAATGAGAGTAGGGACTCATATATTCTGGTTTCTTTTGTAAAAACACTAGTTTTACAGCTTTTCTCGAAGGACCTTGGATCGTAGATACTTATACACTGGAGTATAAATCTTTGGACCACCATGTGGCCACTCTCCTGGTTCGAATACGATCAAACTTCCAGTTCGTAAGGACCAAAACTGTGGAGGAATGTGCTCCTACGATATAATGAACTGTTAAGCTTGCTACTTAGCTTATTGATGAATCCAAGAAGTCGCAGCCATCCCCGACTTCTTCACAGAGGATACATCTATGGCCTCATTCTCCACGGGCTGTATGGTAAAAACATACAATGGTTATAAAATATTGCCCCAAAGGAGCGTATGCTCATATCGTCAGTCATTAACTTAAGACTGAAGTTACACTCACGTGTTTGGACTTAAAAGTCCACGCATAACCGCCGTCAATAGGTAAATTTTGATGCTCTTGAAATACAAGAACTGCGCAGTCCCCTGCCTGACAAGAACATAAAAACATACCTTGCTCGTGTAACGTGAGCGATGGTGTTGACTCCACCATATACGGCGGAAATGCTGTCTTGATTGTAGAATGCTGCTGATGAGTCACCGTCTTGTTTAGATGGAGTTCACTTGCGATTGTCTCTACGTTTGTCTTTTAGCAGTAATAAGAAGCTGCGCACACTTCTGAATATACCCCGACGTTAGTGGAGATTAAATTAGAATAACGGACGTGTACGACTAATGTCTTTGTTAGGTTAAACCCTTCGTCGCCATATGACCCGTTTCTTCGGTGGCCGATTTCAATCTAACCCCTTGTCCAGCCTCGTGTAGCCTCGTGGTGCTGCCTCATGGGGCTTGTATCGCTGATATCAGCACAATTTCAACAATTGCTACTTGCTGCTACAAGTGGCAATACAAATGTTTGTGTTCTTTAAATACTTTAATCACTGGAACACATGATTGTAAATTCAAGTGTAGAAACTAATACAACAGTTTACTATAATTTTCCTGTTACGGCAAAGAGTTACATTTATCTCAATTGTCTATTAACTCACATATACAGTCGCTGCTACTTGGTCAGACAACGTGACACACTGTGGTCAGTACATCTGGAATGAGTTATTTTGTTTTTCTCAGCCAGACGCGCCTCGTCTGGCCCTTTCCTAAGGGCGGAAAGGGTAGGGGCCCTTAACAAGGGTAGAAAGGGCGCATACCCC
The DNA here is from genome assembly GCA_009830355.1 of Cherax destructor. NCBI lineage: Eukaryota > Metazoa > Arthropoda > Malacostraca > Decapoda > Parastacidae > Cherax > Cherax destructor. The sequence continues at coordinate 5,057 of WNWK01041539.1, read as the reverse complement.
CCCTCCTTTGGAGAATTTTCTCCACAGTTCCAGTCACGGTATTGTGCCTTTTTTATTTGCCGTAAATAGTTTTGTACTTTTCCATGTTGTTTTCATTGATTCTGTGACCAAGATATTTGCTGTTGCTTTCTAATTGACTCTCCAGTTATCAGCTAGAAAAATAGCAAAGCTTTGTATCCAGCATTTATATTATATAAACTGTGATCATTACTGTATGAATACAGATAGGGATAAAATAACAGTTACATATTATATATACTTAACACAATATCTTCACAGAAAGCATTCCCCCCAAAAAAATATTCAGTTATTATATACACATAATATTAGGAAAAGCATAATAGAGGTGTAATGAGAGCTGAATTCACTGCAAAGTGGACTAACTTGAATTAAGCTGGTGACTAACCTTGCATTGTGCAACGATTTATTCCCGAGTGAATCTGTATTACACAGTCTCATCAACGTAATGACACACACTGTCTACCTCCCTCCCTCCCTCTCTCTCTCTCTCTCTCTCTCTCTCTCTCTCTCTCTCTCTCTCTCTCTCTCTCTCTCTCTCTCTCTCTCTCTCTCTCTCTCTCTCTCTCTCTCCCTCTCTCACCCTCTCTCTCCCTTTCTGTCGCTGTCCAGTGTGTGGTTCAACAGTTTTCAAATTATCAGTCCCTTGCTCTATTACCGGACCACAGAACATTATAAATATTTTCCAACTAGGCTTTTTGGTAATGTTTGTGATGGTTTCAGAGTGCGATTCTGTCACATGTTTCCACAGAGAACCACCATCAGCCTGTGACGAGTTTAGCTCTTGTCCATTTTGAATCCCTTGTCAGAGTGCGGAAAATTCGCAATAAAAGAATGTAACAATTTAGTTGAGTGAGAGAGCCATGAGCCCGAGTTCTGGCTATCCTAAAGTTCTAGTTTATAATGCTGCCACTGAGCGGCAGAGGGGTTATAAGAATTCTCCAAAAACATTTAGAGATCTAAACTAATATAGCAATGGAACAATAGCAAGTCTGAAGGCTAGCCTGCTTCTTGTGGCTTGGGTCTCTAACTAAGTCTCTCAACCTTCGATTGTTTCAGTGTATCGAAGATAATTGTCTGCCCTTGTAAACGCACATATGAAGTCCCACACTGTTTACCAAGAATGTCCAGGACAGCAAGTGGACTCCATCTGAATATTTCTGATTGCCTTTGCGTGTGCCTAGCTGGGATTTCCTTAGTCTTGGGCAAGGAGGCTATGGCGAGATATAACAAGATGATACTATTTAGCTGTTTGTGACGTCCTTTTTTTTACTAATTTAAAGTAAATTAAACGCTAGAGATCAAATTGTTTTGCCGATGCTCTACTAAAGCTTCATAAATGTGCAGCGAGGACACGGGTTGCCAGGGTCTAGCGCTTTACTGAATATCCTAAGCATAAATCTCAACTATACTTTTTTAAATGTTTTCCTGTAGCAAAACACGCTTAGACTTAAGTTGAAGTATTCTATACAGTTATATTGCTGGCCTAAGAAGCATTCTGATAACAATGTCCCCAGCTACATTCTCCTTGTCTTAATCAACATATTCCATCATGAAAGTTACATCATTAATTTTATAAAAAAACAAATAATTCTAACATTGTATATATACGGCCGATGTGTTAATAAAAAAAAATAATTCACAGATGCAAATAAGCAGGAGTTGCACAGTAAACATTTGAATTACCTCAAACCTCTGAAGTGTATGCATCATATGAAACAAATGCCACACATAATGTGACACCTCACGCACAGTTAAAGGAGAGCGATTATCCTGGGAAACATGTACCAACGCCGGTAGATACTATTGACACCATTCTGGCACCACGATATCAACAGATTTACATTTTTACACCTCGTTGCCCAAGGTATCACAAATACTTTTTGTTTTATGAAACATACGTAACCAAAATAACCTAAGCTAAAATGCTGAAAATCAACGTCAGCAATTTTACAAGCAGCATAAATAAACTTGCGTTGGTGACCTAGTAAGGAAATCAGTGTAGTAAGTGTAAAATAAGAAGTACTGTGACACATTAAGTGCAGGAGGCAACGACCACATTGTCGATACCTGAGCGGAATAGTATTTAGTATGGCACCAGAGTTAATACCAAGTGACACAGTTTATCACGTTTATTAGTTTATTAATCAACCTTTATCACACAAAATACTTTCCCGATTCTAGCAGTATCTACTTCCCTGATATTCGCAAAACTTTGTCAGTATCCTAGTAGGAACTGTGATCATGACACTGACAAGAGTTATACCATTAAAGTCATGGGAAGAGTTACGTCAACTAGGATATGGCAGGAGTTCAACTAACACGAACCAAACTAGAGTTCTCACAGCACTAGCAAAAGTTATATTACCTAGATCATGTTAATAGTTAATTTATCAAAGAATTAGCTGGTTAAGTAATCACTGTTGGATCAACAAGGCTTAATATTTCATTATCCAGGTAATCGTTATTAGGTATATCCTAAACCTGGTACGTATCAGTTTTAAAAGATTTTTTTTAAATCTTTGTATATAACTTGAGAACGCCTCATCTGATAGGCTTCAAATTTGCTATGCTGGTGTATACTGTAACGAGGAAAACGTTCAAGTGACTTCTGCTCAATTTATTAGGCCAAAAAAAGTTATTTTGATTTATGTGTGCTACATGGACAAAGATTCTTCTAATAAGCTTCAAATTTTCAGTAATGTTATAAGTACTTAAAACAATTGCATTGTTACTGAAGTGTGTTGGTTCCAGTTTGTCAGTGGACATTTCTCTGAGGTCAGTGGTCACAGGAAGTCGTACCTCTCCTGAGCTGTTTCATGGGATTAGTGTGGAGTGTAATAGTGCACCATGACTTGCTTCTGTAGTGTCTTAGAGACTGAGTCTAAGGTGTTGAAGGAGGAGGTTCTACTTCTCAAGGAAGAAAATACGAAACTGAAAATTCGTCTGAATAAGTATACCAATGAATGTGAGGTGGTTAGGGTTAGTGAAGGAAAACAGGTTACCAGTAGCCGCTATAAGTGAGAAGAAGTTTGCAATAAAGGAAGAAACATCAAGGTGAGGAAGATTAAGAGAGTAGACGGAAGGTAGGAACTCGCTTCTTTGTTTTCCAGGACGAATGTTCTTCAATGGTCAGAGAAGATAAACGTATCACTAACTCCTCCGTTAATATAGTTAAGAATATCCTTGTGGTCGGTGACTCCCAGGTAAAACATATTGACCATGTCTACTGTAACAGAGATAGTAAGGTGTTACCCAGGAGCTCGTATTGGTGATGTAGTCAACAAAGTGGATAATATCGTGTCAGGTAACGGGGACAAGTCCATTATTTGCCTCAGTGCTGGTGGAAACGATACTGGGAAGGGCAGGAGACTGGAGCTGCTAGATAAGTGCATGACAGCTATAGATTTATTTAGGCATTAGGGAGGGGTCACGATCATATGTATTATTTTTGCCTAAAAGGGGAGTGGGGAATGAATTGATGTCTCGGAAAATTTAAGTAAATTGCTGGCTAAGCAGGTACTACAAGAAACTTGCAATCCCTTTAATTGACAACTGAGACAAACATGATATGTATGCAAGGGATGGGGTGCAAATTTCTCGTGCAGGAGTGATAGCGTTAATCAACTCTGTTGAGGGGGCCCTTGCTAAGTTGTCAAGGACTTTAAACTGATAGATGATAGAGGTATGGGTGTTTGTGGAAACAAATAGGTTGCATCACGATAGATATTACCAGGATTCCTCAGGGATATATTCATAAAATATAGTTTATTATTAAGGTGCTAATAAAATGGAATGAAACTGGTCAACAAAGAGAGGCAGTAGAGAGCATAAGAAATAAAATAATTGTATGTTCAGGAAGCATAGAAATTATTGCTATAACAGAGACCTGGTTGAACCTGAAAGATAGAGAAATGTCTTCTGAATGCCACATACAAGGCTGTAAATTATTCCACACGAAGATTGACACACTTATGCAACATATGGGAATCTTTATTGAAAAAACGTTTCGCCACACAGTGGCTTCATCAGTCCAATACAAAGCAGAAAGGTGTAAGGAGAAGAGTATGAGGTAATCAGTCCCTCAGCCTGGAATCGATTTGTTCAGTCCATCAATCTTGTAGGAAGTACAGCATAGGACCAGAGAAATGGCTTAAATACTGTAGACAGGAGAGTCGAAGCAGGAGACGGGATCACAGTGGAACCATCCACTTGTGTAAGTAGGTTTTCGTCCAATGGTTGGACAAGTGTTGAAGAATTCCTTGTATCAAGATCCCATGATGTTGTAGTGTCTGACAGATGTGATAAATGGATTAAAAAACGACAAGTTGAAGATTGAGACACTAATGCAACATACGGGAATCTTTATTGAAGAAACTTTTCGCTACACAGTGGCTTCATCAGTTCAATACATTAGAGAAGACAACACTCAATACAGAAGAATCCTAGAGTCATCTGTATATCCAACAACTTTAACCAAAGCAACGGTTTCTATAACATAGCTGAACCCCTTGCCAAGAAACTTCTTCATCGTTATCCCACATAAGAACATAAGAATGGAGGAACACTGCAGATGGTCTACTCATATATTAGCCCAATCTCTTTTTAAAGCTACCCAAGGTTCTAGACTGTCACCATACTCGGAAGATCGTCACAAGCAGCATTCCCTACCTGACCCAGCATTCCCCACCTGACTCCATCCTAATATACTCTTTACTTCACCCAGGTAGATCTGTTTGTTACTTTGATAAAGCCCACTGTGTGGGCGAAACGTTGTCAAAATAGCATCACATTATACTGCTTATGTGTTTATACTTCCATATGCCTTCATATTGATGCTTTGTTTTATAGTTCTTTGATAATGTGAGAAGTCACGAATGCGCTTTGAATTTCGCTATTTTTTCATAGTGGTTGTTTTGCATATTGTGATATCACCTGTTTACTGTGATCTTATTGCATATATATGTATATATATATATATATATATATATATATATATATATATATATATATATATATATATATATATATATATATAT
>WNWK01041538.1:0-16403 GCA_009830355.1 Cherax destructor | reverse complement strand
ATTAATGCTATAATTAACTGTCTGCAGTAGACAGTAAAAAAAGATTTTAAAACAGTAGTACAGTGGACCCTCGAGTTTCGTAAACCCCGGAAATCGTACATTTATGTAAGTATAATATTGTAAGTGCTTGTGGAAAAGTATTTTTGGGGGTCTGAAATAGACTAACCTACGTGACATTTTTTCTTAAGGGGGTAAATTCGTTCGGTAATGGCACTTGAGCAGACTTCAGGAGTGAAGTTTTTACGAAACTCGGGGGTCCACTGTACCTAACTTTGGATTGTATTGTGCTAACTATTATAGACTGCACACACTAGACAATAAAAAAATATACAGTGGTCCCTCGGTTTTTGCCAAAAATTTGTTCCAGAATGCTGCTCAAGTGCCATTACTGAACGAATTTACTTCCTTAAGAAATAATGTCACGTAGGTTAGTCTATTTCAGACCCCCAAAAATACACTTGCAACAGCACTTACGAAAATACACTTACATAAATGCTCGAGTTTGGAGATGCACGAAAACCGAGGGACCACTGTAGTTCTATACTAATGGAAGACGGTAAAAGATAGTTAAAAATATAAAAAAAATAGAAATGTATAGCTTTTTAGGCAAGCAAGACGGTGATCTTGAGGTGTCTAACAGGAGTATAAACTATAAGGTAGTGACTGCACAGTTTAGACAGTTCACTGCTGTCAGATTGACAATATAAAAATGAGAATTAGATTTTATAGAAAATAATTGGATGAAAAAAATTGGGGTTTCATAACAGTACTGGTGGAAAGTGGAAGCAAACTGCAGTTTATTCTGACTCAGTTACGCCAGCATCGCTTAGGAATCTTTTAGTTCATGTTCAGTAGGAATGAAATACAGTGGTATAACGGTTGTCGTACAGCTCCCAACTCAAACAATTATGTAAGTGTATTATTGTAAGTGCTTTTGTAAGTGTATTTTTGGGGGTCTGAAACAGATTAATCTTATTTACATTCGTCCTTAGGGGAACAAATTCGTTCGGTAATGGCACTTGAACAGCATTCTGGAATGAATTATCGATGAAAACCGAGGTACCACTGTATCTCCTTCCTGTTGATTCCTTCTTGACTGAAATTTTTCCATCCCTTGCAAAGCACTGGTGGATTTTTCAGTTGTATCGTAGCTTTCTTAGTCTGTAGAGGAGATTTTGTCTTATTTTGGTCAGGCATTCATTGACATAAACACCTGTATTCATGTTAAGACATGTTCTCAACACTTCTTTGTTCACCCATCAGTAAAATGGTTACCCGGGTGTTAGTGGACTGGTGTGGGTGGCATCCTGGGTGTTAGTGGACTGGTGTGGGCGGCATCCTGGGTGTTAGTGGACTGGTGTGGGTGGCATTCTGGGTGTTAGTGGACTGATGTGGGTGGCATCCTGGGTGTTAGTGGACTGGTGTGGGTGACATCCTGGGTGTTAGTGGACTAATGTGGGTGGCATCCTGGGTGTTAGTGGACTGGTGTGGGTGGCATGCTGGGTGTTAGTGGACTGGTGTGGGTGGCATCCTGGGTGTTAGTGGACTGGTGTGGGTCACATCCTGGGTGTTAGTGGACTGGTGTGGGTCACATCCTGGGTGTTAGTGGACTGGTGTGGGTCACATCCTGGGTGTTAGTGGACTGGTGTGGGTGGCATCCTGGGTGTTAGTGGACTGGTGTGGGTGGCATCCTGGGTGTTAGAGGACTGGTGTGGGTGGCATCCTGGGTGTTAGTGGACTGGTGTTGGTGGCATCCTGGGTGTTAGTGGACTGGTGTGGGTGGGTGGCATCCTGGGTGTTAGTGGACTGGTGTGGGTGGCATCCTGGGTGTTAGTGGACTGGTGTGGGTGGCATCCTGGGTGTTAGTGGACTGGTGTGGGTCACATACTGGGTGTTAGTGGACTGGTGTGGGTCACATCCTGGGTGTTAGTGGACTGATGTGGGTCACATCCTGGGTGTTAGTGGACTGGTGTGGGTGGCATCCTGGGTGTTAGTGGACTGGTGTGGGTGGCATCCTGGGTGTTAGTGGACTGGTGTGGGTGGTATCCTGGGTGTTAGTGGACTGGTGTGGGTGGCATCCTGGGTACTCACCTAATTGTACTCACCTATTTATAGTTGCAGGGGTCGATTCATAGCTCCTGGCCCTGTCTGTCGTATCAGTATCATATGTACACTTGTGTAGTGTACCAGCATCCAGCATTCATCCCACTTATACAGCTGGTCCCTTTTCGTGTGACGTCACGATACCCGCTGACGTCAGAGGCTCTGCACAGGTGCATAGGCTCACGTAGGCGCACAGTCGGACTAGCGTGAGACCTACGAGCGAGACAGACGGTGTGGCTGGACTCTCCTTCACTTACTGTAAATATACCGTAACCATCCAACAAGGAGTATCTTTGACCTCCTATATATCTCTCTCAAGACCCACACAACAAGTGGTAGCAGCGGTGTGCCGTAATTTTTATCGATTACGATGTTATAGAGAGATAGACTTCAAGCAAGCAAACAGCCTCCAGACCGACCACGTTACCAGCTACTACATCAAAGAAGTCTACTTATCTACAGTATCTCCTGGTCAGCTAAGTGCCTTATTTGTTAATTTTGCTAAAACCTACGAGGGGTTGACCCGGGTTTTGCAAATTCTGTACGAGTAAGCCAGTGAGGGGAGAGTCCCATTCAAGCCAGTAAAGCCACCACCAGTTACGTCAGCCTAGGCTTAAGCCAGCTTCTACCTTGCTATGCTAATTTGTCACAAGATTCCAAGCCAGTCAATCTGTGTGAAAATATTCTACTAAGCCAGCAAGCCACTCTGCTGTCTGAGAAGTAAGCCACGTGCGTTCACGCATTTATACCACCTTTGTACTCCAGTGTATTGCTGTTCTGAGTACAATACCATCCCTGTGGTATTCCTGGGTTATTCAAGCCACCCTGGGTTAAGTTCATGTAAACGGCGTAAGCCACAGGCGCACGCGGGAAGCGGTGTAAGCCTAGCTACAACACCACCCGCCACCACCCCCCACCACCCACGCTAAGCAGACGCCTTGACCACGTGCATCCACCCACACAAAGCATTAAGTGTGGATTATTTCACCCTTAACTGGGTCCTGCAAGCAGTTTATTGGCTACGAACCAGGTCGAGCGTCCTGAGTGTGTTTCTTCTGAACTGTTGTGCCAACTGTAAAAAGCCTCGGTTCGTAGTCCACCGGTTTATGCACATTACTTCAAGTTATCAACGAGTGGACCAGACCACCAGCCTCCACCACCACGCTTCAGTCACCGATCTCCACCCTAGAGAAATTTATTGTGTTGTTTTAATTTTCAGATAATCTATAGACAATTTCGTGTGTTGAGACAATTTCTGCGAGTTACATAAATTTTGAGTTATCCTAGGAAGTGTTCTGTGTTAAATTAATTATTTGCATTAAATTTTGATTTTACTAGTATTGTCTCTTGTTAATTATTGCGTTATAATTTCTGTGAATTTCGTTGTGTTACTAAGTATGCAGTAAGTACAGTTTTGTTAAAGTTATCTTGTGTTCCAATATTCCACCAAGTAGTAATTTTAAAAGATTTTAAATTTTTCCCCAGCATTGCCCATGTGTTGTTGAATTTTCTGTCTTGTTAATTATTGTGTTTCACCAAGTGCACTATCCCAGAGTTATCATTTTTTTCATTATCTTACCCTTGTTTGTTAATGTTTTAATTGTGTAATTAATTAATTTTGCTTGCCCCAGTAACTACATATTGTTTTCTCCTCCAAGCAATTTTTAACATTTTACCAGTAGTATTCCCTGCTAATTCTTATGTGTTGCAGTCAGTGTTACTTATTCCCATTGCACCCAATATTGTTTTGTGTACTTGTTCTTTTTGTATAGTGCTAATGTGCCTTCATTTTGCAGATTAGTGATTTAACTTACTGAAGATATTATTTTGCTCCAATAATTATATATAGTCAACAAGAGCATGACTTTGTATATGCAGTAAGTTAACTGTTCTGTGCCTTGATGAGTATCTTCCAGCTGATGTAAGTGTTAATACCATTTTATTGTCATTAATTTTTCATTTGTTTTCATGTGTTGTTGAACAAATTCACTCTTAAGTTTGTCTAAAGTCAGTGTTTTTAGTAAATTGTTCAGTAACTGTTGCATTGAGTTACCTTGCTTTGCTTGCAATTAAGAGTAAGAGTGTTCAAACTATTTTATTTCTAATATCTTTGTGTTGTGTGAAAATAATTTACCCCAGTGTGAATTTTTTTTCAATCAGTCATTCCTGAAATTGATTTTGTGTAAATTAAATTCGCCAGTATTCACCTTGTTTTATCAATTTTGTTGTGTTTAACTGCTCAAGTAACTTGTCATTTCCTAGAGTAATAAGTAATATTCCAGTGAACTTCTAGTGATACAAGCAGTAAAGTTACTTTCATTTATTGCCAGTGAACAATTCTATCGAATTGTTTTATCAGACTGTTGCTAGTGCCATAACCATTATTGAATTCTTTTAATTAATTGTGCATTTAATTCTTTTATTGTGTTGCAATTTTGTTGATATTTAAAGAAAAGAAAACTCATTTTGCTGTTCAAGTTAAAGCTAGATTGTTTTATCTTAGTGTGTTGAATTTTCTTGCCAAGTCAATTCCCAGTGAGTTATCTTTTCTTTAGTGTTATTGTGCTATTATCCGTGTTACTCATGCAGAATAGTTAATAATTACTATCAGTTAAGCTATATTGTGCCATATACTTGTGTAAATTTTGCTTTCATTTCAATTCTCGTTTAATTGCTCAGTCATGTCTCAAGTAAATTCAAGTGATAACTGTGTGTTTTCTGCCAGTCAAGGCATTGAAGTGCTAGTAACCATGTGCGATAATACTGTGTGTATTGCCATTCAGCGCCATAATGATAATGAGTCAGTAAACAGCCCTCATAGTCCCTTAATGACTGAAAGACAGTCTCTAGCCTTTGAACAATGTGTTTGTTCTTCCAGCTTGTATCAGAGAATTGCCAGAGTGATGCGGAATGTGAAGTTCAGATTAGTTCTTGTAGAAAGTATGTGTTTTACTTGTTAACGTAGCCGAGCGGTCAAGGCACTAGTATTACTGTCACTCCTGTCTGGAATTCAGCCCCTACAATATCTTGCATGCAAGATAGCGTTCAGATGCCTAGGGTGCCGGAGGTATCCCGGACCGCCTTGAGTACTGAGTCTATCCTTGCAATGTTGCTAGTTCAAGTAGTAGTTCCTCTCCAGGGGACGCTTTGTTGAAGAAAGACTATTTGAATGAGTTATAGTATCTCTCGCTGATGCAAAAAGTAATTGCAGAAAGCCGTTTCTGTTGCTAGTGTATTCACTAGAGTGCCAGTTGTTGTCCCTCGTGTTCCAGATAGTGTTCCTTCCAGTTGACAGTAATCCTTTGCAGAGTAAAGTGTCGTGTGTCGAGTAATTCTTACCTGCAGTAAGAGATAGTGAGAGCCATTCTCCTTTGCTCATACTTTGTGTCATTGAGCTAACTATTTCAACCGGGGAGAGATCCATCCACTCCACCGAGCCTGTTCATTCCTTCAGCAGGAAAGTGATTATAAGTTGATCAATACCTAGTCTGTCCATTCCTTCAGTAGGAAAGTGATTATAAGTTGATCAAAACCCGAGTTGTTCATTCCTCCAGTAGGAAAGTGATCATAAGTTGTGAGCTAAAGATAGAAAATCAGAAAATCCAGTTTAGAACCGAATTATTGACTGTGTGTTTTGTTATTAGATTTCCAGAATCTAGCAAGATGTTTGTGTGTTCAAGTTCTCTCTGAGTTCTGAGTTTTAACAGTTGACCGTGCTAGCCGAGTCTCTCTTTTCTGTTAAAACTTCTTCCTTGTAAATATATTTATTCTTCCTCAGAACCCGCTGAGTGCATGAATACAGATTGATCGATCAAATTTGCAAATTGTAATTTACATAATCCGTTATATCTAGATCCATTAAATTTCTCTTATGTACCATTAACTTAAGAAGTGCGAGAGTAAGATTAATCTTGATCAGTTCAAAGTTATAATGTGTTTGCTATTGTATAGATTCACCCAGTTCCACCTGTCTGTTCAGCCTATAGAGTCGTATAGTATGCCGAGACGTCATACGATAACATGGCCGAGCTGTCGTATCAGTATCATATGTACACTTGTGTAGTGTACCAGCATCCAGCATTCATCCCACTTATACAGCTGGTCCCTTTTCGTGTGACGTCACGATACCCGCTGATGTCAGAGGCTCTGCGCAGGTGCATAGGCTCACGTAGGCGCACAGTCGGACTAGCGTGAGACCTACGAGCGAGACAGACGGTGTGGCTGGACTCTCCTTCACTTACTGTAAATATACCGTAACCATCCAACAAGGAGTATCTTTGACCTCCTATATATCTCTCTCAAGACCCACACAACATGTCTATTAACTGATTGCTACTAGGTCATCTCTCTCCCCGCTCCATGAGCTTTATCAAACCTCGTCTTAAAACTATGTATGGTTTCTGCCTCCACTACGTCACTTTCTAGGCTATTCCACTTCCTGAAAACTCTATGACTGAAGAAATAGTTCCTAACATCCCTTTGACTCATCTGAGTCTTCAACTTCCAATTGTGACCCCTTGTTTCTGTGTCCCCTCTCTGGAACATCCTGTCTCTATCCACCTCTATCCTATGTAAGTTTATCTATTCCTCGCTATATTTTGTATGTCGTTATCATGTCTCCCCTGACCCTCCTGTCCTCCAGTGTCGTCAGGCCGATTTCCCTTAACCTTTCTTCGTAGGACATTCCTCTTAACTCTGGAACTAACCTTGTTGCAAACCTTTGCACTTTCTCTAATTTCTTGACCTGCTTAACCAGGTGTGGGCCCCAAACTGGTGCTGCATACTCCAGTATGGGCCTGATGTACACAGTGTATAGTGTCTTGAACGATTCCTTACTAAGGTATCGGAACGCTATTCTCAGGTTTGCCAGTCGCCCATATGCTGCAGCAGTTATCTAGTGGGTGTTAATGGACTGGTGTGGGTGGCATCCTGGGTGTTAGTGGACTGGTGTGGGTCACATCCTTGGTGTTAGTGGACTGTTGTGGGTCACATCCTGGGTGGTAGTGGACTATTGTGGGTCACATCCTGGGTGTTAGTGGACTGGTGAGGGTTGCATCCTGAATGTTAGTGGACTGGTGTGAGATGCATCCTGGGTGTTAGTCGACTGGTGTGGGTCGCATCCTGGGACAAAATTGACCTAATTTGTGGGAAATGTCCTGCATAACAAGGGGCTTTCTAAATAGTAGTATGTCATTGATATCAGCTGATACCTTGTACATGTACAGAGGTACCTCAGTTAACGATGGTCCCCAAACTCGCCCTTTTATGTAAGTTTATTTTTTTAAATGCTTTTGTAAGTGTATTTTTGGGGGTCTAAAAGGACTAGTCTATTTTACATTATTCCTTATGGGGATAAATTCGTTTGGTAATGGCACTTGAACAGCATTCTGGAACGAAAAAACATCGTTAACCGAGGTACCACTGTACTTGTAGTAAATATAGATACAGTGGACCCTCTGTTTTCGTGAGTCTGTTTTCGTGAATTTCAGTTATCGGCAATTTTTTTTGCCAAAATATAGCCTTTGTTTTTGTGATTTCCCTCTGATTTCGGCGGTCGTAAGGAGCATGTCCCAGCGGCCGCGCGCACACAAAGCCTCTCACACATGCATTCTGAGTCAGTGTGGCATTGTTTCTCGGCGAGTGAGCATTACCCCAGGTGTTCATACGAAACATTTCATAATAATCCATTGTTTTTTGTGCTTGCAACTGCTAAATAAGCCACCATGGGTAAAGAAGGTGAGAAACATAATAGAATTAAAGAAAGAAATAAGCCACCATGGGTAAAGAAGGTGAGAAACATAATGGAATTAAAGAAAGAAATAAGCCACCATGGGTAAAGAAGGTGAGAAACATAATAGAATTAAAGAAAGAAATCATAGAAAAATATGAAAGTGGAGTACGTGTGGCCAAGCTGGCCAGGATGTACGGGAAGTCCCATTCAACAATCACTTCCATCATGGCAAAGAAAAAAGAAATCAAGGAAGCTGATGTTGCAAAAGGGGTAAATATGCTAACAAAACAGAGATCACAAACAGTGGAAGATGTGGAGAAGTTGTTGTTGGTGTGTATCAACCAAAAACAGTTAGCGGGAGATAGTGTTGTACAGTCGATAATTTGCGAAAGGCAAGGCAGGTGCATGCTAGTCTCGTAAAGAAAATGCCTGGAATGAGTGCTGATGTTAGTGAATTTAAGGCCGGCAAAGGCTGGTTTGAAAAATTCAAGAAGCGAAGTGGCATACACAGTGTTGTAAGGCATGGTGAGGCTGCAAGTTCTGACAAATGTGCGGCTGAAAAATATGTTCAGGAATTCAAGGGGTACATAGAGGCTGAACAATTCAAACCCCAACAAGTGTTCAGTTGTGACGAAACAGGCCTCTTTTGGAAGAAAATGCCAAAGAGGACTTACATTACTCAGGAGGAAAAGGCACTGCCAGGACACAAGCCTATGAAAGACAGGCTAACTCTCATGTTGTGTGGTGATTTCAAAGTGAAGCCTTTACTGGTGTATCACTGAAAATCCCAGAGTGTTCAAGAAAAACAGTGTCGCCAAAACTAATTTGTGTGTGATGTGGAAGGCTAACAGTAAGGCATGGGTCACGAGGGAAATTTTCCTTGATTGGTTCAATGAAGTGTTTGGCCCCAGTGTGAAGAAATACCTACTGGAAAATAAATTGCCACTCAAGTGCCTCCTGGTAATGGACAATGCTCCTGCTTATCCTCCAGACTTGGAAGAGCAAATGGTGAAGGATTTTAAGTTCATCACAGTGAAGTTCTTGCCCCCTAATACCACTCCTCTCCTCCAGCCCATGGACCAGCAGGTCATTGCAAACTACAAAAAACTGTACACCAAAGCAATGTTTCAAAAGTGCTTTGACATAACCTCGGACACTGAATTGACCCTAAGAGAGTTCTGGAAAGATCACTTCAATATCCTCCATTGTATAAATCTTAAAGGTAAGGCTTGGCAGGAAGTGACTTCCAGGACTTTGAACTCTGCTTGGAGAAAATTGTGGCCAGAATGTGTCCCAGAGAGGGATTTTGAAGGGTTTGGGGCTGACCCTGAGGAGCCTATGGCAGTTGTGGAAAGTATTGTGGCATTGGGGAATTCCATGGGGTTGGATGTGAGTGGCGAGGATGTGGAAGAGTTGGTGGAGGACCACAGTGAAGAGCTGCGAGACCTTCATCTGCAACAGCAACAGAGCACAGCTCAGGAAATTGCTTCAGAGGAGGAGGAAGGGAGAGGGAAAAAGGTGCCTTCTTCAGAGATTAAGGAGATTTGTGCAAAGTGGAGTAGGATGCAAACATTTATGGATGAACATCACCCTAACAAAGCTGTTACAGGCCGTGTTGGCAACATGTACAATGACAATGTTGTGTCCCATTTTTGAGAAATTTTAAAGAGACGCCAGAAACAGAGCTCTCTGGAACAATTTTTTGAGCGACAGGTCCTGTGACTCTCAGGCTGGTCCTAGTGGCATTAGAAAACAAAGAAGGGAAGTAACCCAGGAAAAGGACTTGGTACCTGAAGTCTTTATGGAAGGGGATTTCCCTTCCAAACAATAGTAACTCCTCCATCTCCCCTCCTCCCATCTTCCATACATCAACAAGTTTTCAATAAAGGTAAGTGTCATGTTATTATTGTTTTATTCTTTATGTCTCATTGTTTTCTGTGTAGGTATTTGTATACTAATGTAAAATCTTATTTTTTTTTTTTAATACTTTTGGGTGTCTGGAATGGATTAATTGGATTTACATTATTTCTTATGGGGAAAATGAATTTGTAAATCGTCAAATTCGGCTTTAGTCACACTCTTTGGAGCGAATTAATTACGATAACCAGGGGTCCACTGTAGATGTTTTTTATCAATAGATTTGAGGATGGTGTTTGTAAGCCAGGGGCTGTTTAGTCTCTTTGCTGTGATCTGCTGTGTTTTTATTGGGCAATGCATGTTATAGAGGCTTAGGTTTTTTGTAAAAAAATCTTAACACATTCATCATTATGGAAATTGTCTGGTAGCTTGTTTTGCCAATCAATGTTACTTAATGCTGAAATAAAGTTATTAACAGATGACTCGTCATGTAGTGGGAAGGTGATCTTAGTTGTGTCCTGGACAATATACATAAGTTGGTTATGAGAAAGATGGGAAAGTGGTCAGTGGTGTTATCAGTGATTATGTCTGCTTTTAATGGGGATATAGAGTTTGTCCAGATATGGTCTAGTAAGAAGACATTTGTCTTGGAGATTCTTGTAGGTTTTGCTATTATTGGTAGAAGTAAGCAGCTGTTCATAGTGCTTGTGAATTCAGTTACTTGTGGGTCATGGATGAGATTTATGTTGAAGTCCCCTGTAAGTATCAGGTGGTGTTTGTTCATCTCTGTGCTAGTTATCAGGTTTCTTAGTTTTTCACTAAATGAGTAAATATTGGAGTGAGGTACTCTATAGATTGCTCCAACTGTTAAAAGTTTTTTAAGGTCTTTGGATTTAAATTTAGCAAATGTATATTCACCATAGAATTTATACATTCACATTCATCAGAGTAGTATATAGCTGTTCCACCTCCTAATTGGTCTTTCCTACAATTGTGTATGGCTGTGTTTACCTGGAGTTTACCTGGAGAGAATTCCAGGGGTCAACGCCCCCGTGGCCCGGTCTGTGACCAGGCCTCATGTTGGACCAGAGCCTGATCAACCAGGCTGTTACTGCTGGCCGCATGCAGTCCAACGTACAAACCACAGCCTGGCTGGTCAGGTACCGACTTTAGGTGCCTGTCCAGTGCCTGCTTGAAGACAGCCAGGGGTTTGTTGGTAATTCCCCTGATGTATGCTGGGAGGCAGTTGAACAATCTTGGGCCCCTGACACTTATTGTGTTGTCCCTGTGTAGCCAGGTATGGAATAGATGTTTGTAACATCATGTTTTAGCTATGTTTCAGTGAGAGTAATGATAGACATACTGACATTTAGGGAATTGAGTAGTGCTTAACCCCTTAACTGTCCAAACATAGATCTATGTTCTTACTGCTAGCGCTCCAAACATAGATCTACGTTTTATTTTTCCTGCCTCCACATTTGGCAAGATTGGCCTGAGATGTCTGGTCAGCACAGTATTAAAAAAATCTGGGACCACTTAGTACCTTGTGGGAGCACCAGTTCAACTGAGCACCAGCTAGAGCAAACACCAGGGATTCACTGATGTCATGTAGTATTAACACTTCCCTTTTAAGAGGAAAGTGATGTTGACCCTGAGTTTAGTGGCTTTGAGATGGATGTGGCCACAAGTGGTCGAGGAAATATAAAAAACCTCGATAATAATAATAATAATAGTTTATTGTGACAAGATACAAAGATTTACAATGGGTTGTGGGATTACAAGAGGTGTACATGCCAAAAGCCCCTAATATGCAGAGCATTGTGGGCAACATCCTCTCAATTTTGGTACCACTGGTAGTGTCATCCTGCCAGAATGTTCTATAACCTATGTTCTAAGTAAAGAGAAACAATACTGGAACGTGTAATACAATGCTGGCTGGCTGGATGTGGCTGGCTGTCTGGCTGTGGCTGGCTGGCTGTGGCTGGCTGTCTGTGGCTGGCTGGCTATCTGGCTGGCTGTGGCTGGCTGGCTGGCTGTGTCTGGCTGGCTGGCTGGCTGTGGCTGGCTGGCTGTGGCTGGCTGGCTGGCTACTATTTCTAGACAATAGTACGTGACTAAGGTAGGTGAAAATGTTCACCTGTCAGTGTGTTTGTGACTATTTGAGTACTATTTCAGTGCCTAATACTAGTGTCAGAAAAAAACATTGGCTATGAAATCACAAGAGCTACTACAAATTGTAATTATCAGAACATAAAAATTATATAAATTAAAAAAAAAAAAAGAGGAAAAAAGGTATATCGGCAATACTTCTGCAAGTGGCAGCGTTTCATGTTGCCGTCAGGTGAGCGACAAGCTCCGACTTTTTGGCCTTATATCTCCGTAAATACTGAGTCTAGATTTTTTTTACATTACTTTATGTAAAAAAATGTCCTCTTTATTTAAAAAAAAAATATACAGTGGACCCCCGAGTTACGTACACCCCGGAAATCGTACAATTATGTAAGTATAATATTGTAAGTGCTTTTGTAAGTGTATTTTTGGGGGTCTGAAATGGACTAACCTACTTGACATTATTTCTTAAGGGAGTAAATTCGTTCGGTAATGGCACTTGAGCAGGATTCTGGAATGAATTATGCTCGTAACTCGGGGGTCCACTGTGCTGTTATGTTATTGTTGGCACTGAATAGTGTCTTAGCCTGACTAGCAGTGTAATAAAGGCAATTATTATTAGGATCGAGTAAGTCATTTAATAAGAGGTTAATATCTGGATCAATGTTTGCAATCATATGACTAATGCAGGATTAAGGATTTATAACTAACAGAAAAGATACTATTAACTATTAATAAGGGTTGATATAATGACTATGACAAGTAGTAAATCAATATTACACAACTGTTAGGATTCAATATTGCACTGGAGGTGATATGGAAACTTATAAAAGGTGGTACAAAGTACTACAGTGGACCCTCAGTTTTTGTCGATAATTCTTTCCAGAATGCTGTTTGAGTGCTGTTACTGAACGAATTTGTTCCCATAAGGACGAATGTAAATTAGATCAGTCATTTCAGACCCCCAAAAATACACTTACAAAAATACACTTACATAATTGTTCGATTTGGGAGCTGTACGAAAACCGAGGGTCCACTGTATAGGTATGTAAAGAACTAGTATTCTAAAAGATTATACAGAGACTAAATAAATAATAATAAAAAAATATAAAATGGACAGATAGTAAATATGGTATTGAACAAATTTAAACAGTAAGATTTGACTTGTAGCACAAAATTTGAGCAAGTAATAGCACATAAGCGAGTTAGATAGGAGTGAATTGAGATGAATGGTTTTTGGACCTGACGAGCTGTTGGAGTGTGAGCAGGGTAATATTTTGTGAAGGGATTCAGGGAAACTGGTTAGCTGGACTTGAGTCCTGGAAATGGGAAGTACAATGCCTGCTCTTTGAAGAAGGGGTCTGGGATATTGGCAGTTTGGAGGGACTTCTAAACTGTCGTATCTGAGCGCCTCTCCAAAGACAGTGATTATGTATGAGTGATGGTGAAAATGTTGAATGATGATGAAAGTTTTTTCTTTTTGGGTCACCCTGCCTTGGTGGGAAACAGCCAATGTGTTAAAAGAAAAACATGTGGTGATCTGCATTTACAGATGATGCAGCGGCTCCTTATTTTTTTTTTTATTAACACATCAGCCGATTCCCACCAAGGCAGGGTGGCCTGAAAAAGAAAAACTTTCATCATCATTCACTCCATCAGTGTCTTGCCAGAGGGGTGCTTACACTACAGTTATAAAACTGCAACATTAACACCCCTCCTTCAGAGTGCAGACACTGTACTTCCCATCTCCAGGACTCAAGTCCGGCCTGCCGGTTTCCCTGAATCCCTTCATAAATGTTACCTTGCTCACACTCCAACAGCACGTCAAGTATTAAAAACCATTTGTCTCCATTCACTCCTATCAAATACGCACACGCATGCTTGCTGGAAATCCAAGCCCCTAGCACACAAAACCTCTTTTACCCCCTCCCTCCAACCTTTTCTAGGCCGACCCCTACCCCGCCTTCCCTCCACTACAGATTTATACACTCTCGAAGCCATTCTGTTTCGTTCCATTCTCTCTACATGTCCGAACCACCTCAACAACCCATCCTCAGCTCCTTATACTCCACATTTCAGCACTATTGTATCAGCCTCCAAGGCAATCTGACCATTTACAACAACCCACAACCCACAACGCCATATTTTGGTGCCCCACAACCTATCTGTTGCTTCTCTCGTGGCTGGAATTTTTCTAAACGTCACACCAGCACTGCAGTTTTTAAACAATATTACATTATTTGCACAATACAGCCTCTCCTCACTTAACAATGGAGTTCCGTTTCTAAGACTATGTTGTTTAACGAATTTGTGGCTAAGTGAGGAGCATACTATAATGTTAGTGGGTTTATGTCAACCATCTTTGATATTGTTTTAATGTCACCTTTGCACCATTTATATATTTTATATGTTTATACAGTAGTGTACTGTATATTGTAATAAACAGAATAGAGGAAATCAGCTCTAATATACGTACAGTGGTACCCCGAGTTTCATACTTTATTCGTTCCAGAAGGCTGTTCGAGTGCCATTACTGAACGAATTTGTTCCC
Source organism: Cherax destructor (assembly GCA_009830355.1). NCBI lineage: Eukaryota > Metazoa > Arthropoda > Malacostraca > Decapoda > Parastacidae > Cherax > Cherax destructor. The sequence continues at coordinate 2,052 of WNWK01041538.1, read as the reverse complement.
ATAAGGAATAATGTAAATTAGATTAGTCCATTTCAAACCCTCAAAAATACACTTACAAAAGCACTTACAATAATACACTTTCATAATTGTTCAAGTTGGGAGTTGTACGAAACTCGGGGTACCACTGTACATTATTTAGGTATGCATACTGGTCAGAGAGCCTGTCGTAAGTCCGAGTCGTCGGTAAACGATTACATTGCTAAGTGAGGAGTGGCTCTATTACATTATTTACACAATATTACATTATTTAATATTTACACAAAAATTTCAGGGGAATTTGAAAAATTTTGCTCAAATATAATTCTTGTTCGTTGTGGTGATATATTACGTTCAAGGCTACAGCTTATATTGTAGTTGCTGGTGACTGTTAATGAATATTTCAACTTTACAATGGTTCAACTTTACAATGGTTCAACGTATAATATTTCAACTTTACAATGGTTTAACTTTTAATATTTCAACTTTACAATGGTTCAACTTACAATAGTTCAACTTTACGATGGTTCAACTTACAATATTTCAACTTATGGTATTGTGTATTGTGAATTGTTGTAGTTGTGGTATTGTGGTTTTTATTTAACTCGTTCCACTGTTCCAGGTTCGGCCGACGTCTCTACATGTGTCTTCACAGCGGAACAGAGAAATTGAGCGTTTGATCACCAAACAGAGGCGGATGACGCTGAACGACTGGAGGGATAATTGTGGAAAGGCCGGCCGGGTTGACTGCTCCAGCATCTGGGCTGACACAAGTGGGCAGATGCCCTCGGCCAAGATGGAACACCGGCAGAGCGATGGAAGGAACTGAGCTTTCTGGCCACGGCAGAGCAACGGCCGGGAAGGCGCTTCTGCCAGGCCGTGGCCTTGGCCCTGGCCAGGTGAAGGAAGGATGGAAGTGTTCTCGACTAGGACAAGGCCTCGGCCACGGCGGAACGACCGGAACAGAGTTGAAGTATTCTCAAACTATTGTCGCCATTGTGGCGGACAAAAGTGAAGTCAACCCGGGGATTATGACCCCAGACCTGTACTCTAAGTCCATCGAACTGCATAGATGGCCCTGGTCATCATAACACTGGCCATCATGGCCCTGGAAGGGTGCCCTGGCCATTATAACTGGCCATCATAGCACTGGCCATCATGGCTTTGGATGGGTGGCTCTGGCCATCATAACACTGGCCATCACAACAATAGCCACCATGGCACTGGATGTGTGGCTCTGGCCATCATGGCAATAGATGGGTAGCCCTGGCTATCATAACACTGACCATCATAGCACTGTTCATCATGGCACTGGATGGGTGGCCCTGGTCATCAAAACACTGGCCGTCATAGCACTGGCCATCATGGCACTGGATGAGTGGCCCTGGGCATCATAGCACTGGCCATCATGGCACTGAATGGGTGGTGCTGGGCATCATAACACTGGCCATCATATAACTTGATGGGTGGCCCTGGCCATCATGGCACTGGACAGGTGACACTGGCCATCATGGCACTGAATGGGTGGTGCTGGGCATCATAACACTGGCCATCATAGCACTGTATGGTTGGCCCTGGCCATCATAGCACTGGATGGGTGGCCCTGACCATCATAGCACTGGATGGGTGGCCCTGGCCATCATAGCACTGGATGGGTGGCCCTGGCCATCATAACACTGGCCATCATAACACTGGCCATCATGGCTTTGGATGGGTCGCCCTGGCCATCATAGCACTAGATATATTGCATTGGCCATTATGGCACTGGACAGGTGGCCCTGGCCATAACATTGGAAATCATAGCACTGACCATCATGGCCCTTGACGGGTGGCTCTGGCCATCATAACACTGACCATCAGGGCATTAGATGTGTTGCGCTGGCCATGATGGCCCTGGACAGGTGGCCATGGCCATAACACTGACCATCATAGCATTGGCCATCATGACACTGAACAGATGGCTCTGGCCTTCATAACACTGGCAATCATCGCCCTTGACATATGGCCCTGACCACCATAATACAGACCATCATAGCATTATCCATGATGGCCCTAAATGGGTGGCCCTGGCCATAA